>CM019152.1:53554251-53569703 GCA_009733165.1 Naja naja
GAAGGGTCCTTGGCAGGGGTGGGCTGCTGGGGGTTCACAGGGGTTCGGGAGACCCTCTAGCTAAGACTCTGTGGAGTTTGGAGAACCCCCAAATCCCATTCTTGGCTGGCCCTGCCCTGCCCACCCCTCCCAGGAGTCCCCATGCAGTCCGTTTTGGATGCAGGTAAGTGCAGGGTGCATGAGGCTCGGGAGGGTGAAAAACGGGCCTCCCGGAAGTTTGAGAAGGCCGGAAATGAGCCCGTTTCCAGCTTCCAGAGAGCCTCTGAGCCCAGGGATAGGAAAAATGCCTCCCCCGCATGGTGCAGGAGGCCGACTAGGCTGCACCCACCATGGCCATGCCCACCCAGCAACCGGGCAGAGAACCCTTTGCTAAAAATTTTGAAGCCCACCCCTGGTCTTGGTGCTCTCTAAGCTTGTTTATATTCAAACAAGCTAACAGTAAAGAGCCCTCCCAGGCTGGTTTCACCAACTACTAGAGCAAGCCCTTAGAATATACAACTTGAGCAAATCCTACCCCTTAAGACTGATGATGTTACCTAGTTGGGTAATGAAACATCCACACAAGAGCCTTGGTGGTGCAGGCTGTTAAATGCCTAGCACTTAGTTCCAGCTGCCTGCAATTAGTGCAGGCTCGAATCCCACCAGGCTCAAGGTTGACTCAGCCTTCCATCCTCTCGGGTAGGTAAATTGAGGACCCAAGATTGTTGGGGGCAATAAGCTGACTTTGTAAAAATGCCGCTTAGTAATAAGCTGGCATATACAATCGAATGAAGGCTATTGCTGAGCGCATTAGGTTGTGCTCCAAAAATTGTAAGCCACCCTGAGTCTCTGGAGAAGGGCAGCATATAAATATGAATAAAAAAAAATGTCTGCAGGAAAACAACCATGCTTAGAGAGCATCAAGGACCCCTCATTTTAGCCCTGCGCTACAAATATTCTCTCTCTCCATAGAATGATCTGTAATTCAGATCCCAGTGAGTTGTTCTTTCAAATAGGGACATTAAGTATCGAAGCACAAGTGAGGATCATTTATGAAGAGATCCATTTCAGGTCTACTTTCCTTCCTGCAATTCGCCTACGTTGCAATCTGAGGGCAGATTGGACTATGGACTGAAGAGAAAAAATATTGGTTCAGCCTTGAGGAGAGAGGTCAGCGAACAAACTGGGAAAGATGTGAGTTATTTCAAGGCACCGTATTGGGGGAAACTAAGCCGGACCAAGTGATATCAGCCATGGGGAAAACATTTCTCATGGTGCAATAGAACAGGGGTGGGTTTCCATGGCAACTTTATGACCCATGGACTTCAACTCCCAGAAAGCCTGAGCCAGCTGAGGGACAAATTCCTGAGCCACATTGTAGGACTTACAGGCAGAGGATTAGCAGAATGCATCCATGAACGCCAACTACCAGTCTGTTCCCTCCTAGGCCTCCCCAAAAAGCATTAAGTCAGAGTCCCAGCAAAAGCCTCTTTTATTACATTAATGTGAATTTATTTCATTCACAGTCAGCCAACAGCTTGGCAAACAGTCTTGCAAAGGTACACTAATGAGCTCAGACCTTTATCAACCCTGGAACACTGCCCAGTAAATAGTTCCACACTCAGTGCTGGCAGGGAAGGGCTGGGTTATACAGACATGAGGCTGGAACAAACAAACGACCAAACAAGTGAGCTGTTTCTGGCAAAAGCCTCCTCCCCCTTTGCTTCTTTTTTAATCCTGATGGGAGGGGCCATTCATCATCCACCTGTGGCCTTACTGCCACGTTGACCGTAAGTTCTTAATTGTGCCTTCCTTTTAGCAGCTCTATGCATGCAGAGGCTGGGAACCGATTCCAGAAGCTCCCCCACCTCACTGCTGTCTGAGCCCGAAGGCAGCTGATGACTGCCAGCCTACCCTGGCCCCATCTCTGCCTCTGATGCAGAGCCCTCATCTGAGCCTTCCCCAGACTCCAGGAATGGCCGAGTTCCTCCCCAGCTTCCTCACTGTCCGAATTTGCTGCCAGCTCCACCAGCCATGGAGGGCCACAACACAGTCAGAAGGCATTTAATTTCACAACATATAGACAGATGATACAACAGTGGTGGGACTCATCTCCAGAGGGGATGAGTCTGCCTACTGGGATGAGGTGGACCAGTTACTTTCATGGTGTGGAGACAATAACTTGGTCCTCAACATCAATAAGACCAAGGAGCTTATAGAGGACTATAGAAGGAACTTCCCTTGCTTATCAATGGAGACCGAGTGGAGCAAGTGGCCAGTTTTAAGTTTCTGGGTGTTACCATAAAAGAGGACCTGACCTGGGGTGCTCACATTGCAGCCCTGGTCAAAAGGGCCCAGCAGAGATTATACTACCTGAGACTTCTCAGAAAACAACAACTGAATGAAAAACTGCTGGTGACCTTCTACTGCGGCACCATGGAGAGTATCTTAACTTACTGCCCCTCTGTATGGTTTGCCAATTGCACAGTGGCAGATAGGACAGCCCTCCAGAGGGTTAACATCATTGCCCAGAAGATCATTGGTTGCC
This sequence comes from Naja naja, assembly GCA_009733165.1. Lineage (NCBI taxonomy): Eukaryota > Metazoa > Chordata > Lepidosauria > Squamata > Elapidae > Naja > Naja naja. Next base: position 53,556,779 of record CM019152.1, read on the forward strand.
CTTCCGCCGCTTTGGAAGAGCTTTATAGCTCCCACTGCCTTAAGAAAGTTCAAAACATTCTCAAAGATCCATCTCATCCTGGGCACCCCTTTTTTTTTTGAACTATTACCATCTGGCAGACAGTACAGAATATTAAAAACGTACAAATAGGCTGAAAAACAGCTTCAATCCCAGGGCAGTAGCTCTGTTGAATTCTACTGTACAGTGCAGTGTTAGTGTGGTGTCGGGGTTTTCATTTCAATGTGTGGAGTGTGAAGGATGTGTGTTTCTGTTTATTTTCATGGTCATGATGTGTACTGAAGATGGTGTTTGATTTCGTTGTACGAGGTGCAATGATAATAAGGTAAAATAAAGTAAAGTAAAGTAAACTTAACTTAACCATAGTTTCAATTGGGAAAATGGGACCATTCTAGACCAAGCCAAGTCCCAAAATGCCAGGGAATTCCTAGAAGCCTGGCCCTCTGTTAAATCAGCTGTCAATAGGCACATATACATTAACAACATCTAAAAGACAATGCAAAAGAGACAAACAACCAGCCAAAAAGGGAACAAGCATCTCTCCACTAACAATCAACACCCAGATGAGCCTGGATTAACTCCAAGATTAACATCAGACTAACAGTTAAGTAAACAATATCCCAATCAAGAAACTGCCAAAGAAGCCAACAGCAAACAGCCCAACCAAAGACCTTGATCTAAGATCTAAGACCCAGACAGGCAAGTCACCAGAATATAAATGGACAGCAAACCCCACTCTTTATCAGCACTGAGGACGTTACCTAGTTGGGTAATGAAATGTCTGCAGAAAAACCATCAAGCTCACAGACCACCAAGGATCCCAGAGCAAAAATTGTCCAACAGCTTTTTAAAGTTCTCATAAGCACCTTTGATCATTAAATGATAATAGCCATAAAGGAAAAACAGATGTGGCTCAGGTTTGAATTGAAGGGGTTTTTGGTGTTGGCTGTTTTCTTGCAGACATTTCATTACCCAACTAGGTAACATCATCAGTGCTTGTAGGGAGTGGGGTTTGCTCTCAGTTTATATTCTAGTGGCTTGCCTTGTCAGTGTACCTGTCAAACATCGCCCCACATCAGCAATCAGTACCCAGAGAAGCAGAAATTAACACCAAGATGAACATCAGACCAACAATCAAGAAATCAACAATACCCCAAGCAAGGAACTGCTGAACAGCCTAATAGTAAGCAGTGAACAGTGAACAGTCCAACCAAAAAACCCCTGTAAGACCAGCCTCACCAACACTGACAGGGCAAGCCACTAGGTAGGATATAAACTGAGAGCAAACCCCACTCCCTACCAGCACTGATGATGTTACTTAGTTGGGTAATGGAACGTCTGCAGGAAAACAACCAAGCTCAGAGAACACACAAGGATCCCTCCTTTCAACCCTAAGCTACAAATATTCTCTTTATTGAGCCAGCTGTGCTGGCTCAGGAATTCTGGGAGTTGAAGTCCACAGGTTGTAAAGTTTTCTTAGTTGCTCAGCCCTGCAATAAAGTAACACCGAGATTCTCAGAAGACTTAGCTTTCACCTCCAGCTTACAACCAGCTCGATACCCGTGCATTGCTATGAAACTATGTGGCCGGGCTTAGTTTTTGGAGAGGAAAATAAGGAAACAAAACTCTGCCTCTGCCTACCAGCATCCATTGGTATTCCTGTGGCTAGCGTCCTGTCAGTGTGTGAGAGAGTTGAGGGCTGTTTGGAAACTGAAAGAGTATTTGCTGTGTGAGCAAGAAGGAGACAGCAAGGAGCCTGGGCGTGGCTTAGCTCAACTGTTCTGTACTAAACTGGTTGCTGCTGTGAAACTAAAACTGAAAGTGAAACTCCTCTCCTCTGCTTGTTTTTTTTGCATTTGGAACAGATTTCCAAATGGGGAGAGGGAGCAGAACTCCTTCGCATCAGAGCGTGTTAATAATAATAATATAGGAAATACTCTAAATGCTCTGATGGTCATTTCAAAAAATCCTTTCTTAGTGAGCACCTAGAAGCCAAGAGGAACATACGTGCCAAATTTCAAGGTTGTAGGCTTTATGGTTCTGGAGATTTTGTGATGATGCATGAGTGGTATTTTGCTTTTATATATATATATATATATATATATATATATATATATATATATATATATACATTGTCCTTGGTGTTGATAAAAGTAGTGAAGGTTTGCATACAGGGAAGTGTTGGGAATCCTTGCCCATAACACTCTAGGGAGTTTAGACCAGGGGGTCTCCAACCTTGGCAACTTTAAGCCTGGCAGACTTCAACTCCCAGAATTCCCCAGCCAGCTTTGCTTAAAGTTGCCAAGGTTGGAGACCCCTGCTCTAGGGAACTCTTGTACTGTTCACAGAAGTTGGAAGTCTCCCACTACACAAGGACCCCAACCACTTCCTAAAAGATTTTCTGCAATCATAAATCAGATCCTTCAAGTGGGCCATGGCCCATCATACTATAAAGCAGCTTGGCTGGTATCCAGCTGGCTAGCTGGGAATTCAGACATGAACTTTTTTTAAAAAAAAATCCCATTGTATTTTTCATACATTCATTTCCCAGCCTAGATGGATGGATTGGCTCTCACTCAGCGCAAAAAATATTTAGTCATTTCTTGACCCGCGTTGTACATTATGTTGCCCAGGGAATCACAATGCCTCCTTTTGTATAAGCTTAAACCTTATCAGTCTCAAGTGGCAATATAACTAATGAGCAAAATCCTCTTATCTGGACTGTAGAAGAATCTTATCTGGGAAAGTATCCCTTGCAGTGTGTAAGGATTAGGGCGATATGAAGAGAAGGAGAGGGGTATATTTTCATGGGCATTGTAGTATTTGGACAAGGGTGTTTTTCCAAAGTCAATCTTTTCAATGAGGGTTGCTTCAGGTTCAGTTACAAGCCTATATATGCCTAGGATGGGAATTCTGACACAGAGTTCTGTGAGGCAGAATTTTAAATAAATGTGGATAGGTTTGCCCTTTTAGTAAGATACAAGTAGTCCTTGTCTCATCAGCATTTCTTTAGTGACTGTTTGAAGTTACAATGGCACTGAAAAATGGAATGAAATGGAATGGGATGGGACGGGATGGGACAGAATAGAACAAGATTAGAACTGGACGGAACAAGAATAGAACAGAACAAGAGTAGAATATTTCTTGACATGGGACTTGTTTTATCAATGGTTAACTAATAGAATCAGAGATTAGAATGTAATAAAATCTAAAAGATAATAAACACCTTTGTATTGAAAATTTGGTAAGATGGATAAACTAATTGTATTACTGTTTTGCAATTATTAGTGATACATTTATTATGCTTACTATTATTTATTTTTTATTTATTTATTTTGTCAAAAGCTTACAATAGAAATAAGAATAAACATAAGTTTAAATTGGTGGGTTTTAGCGCAATTTGGCTTGTAATGTTTAATGTTATTTTTAGGTAATTTAATTTATTGTTGGTTTTTAGTTGTTAGCCACCCTGAGTCCCTTTGGAGAGGGGGCAGCATACAAGTCAAATAAAATAAATAAATAAATAAATAATAAATATAATAAATAGGAACTAATAATTGGGGACAATAGGACAGGGATGGTAGGCATGATTGTGCACTTATGCATGCCCCTTACAGACCTCTTAGGAATGGGGTGAGGTCAATGGCGGTTAGTTTGAGGGTAAAGGAGTGGGGGTTTGAGCAGGTGACAACAGAATCAGGTAGTGAGTTCCAGGCATTGACCACTCTGTTGCTGAAATCATACTTCCTGCAATAGAGTTTGGAGTGGTTTACATTTAGTTTATATCTGTTGTGTTGATTTATGATTATGATTTATGTTGATTAATATTGTATTTCTACTTAAAACTAATTGTGTCCCAACAATACGCTGTTCAGATTGATATGGAACTTTTTATGTGATATAAAAGGAAAATGTATTAATAAAATATATATTTTAAAAAAAGAGTAGAGTATGACAGGACAGAACAGAATAGAACAGAATAGAATGGGAATAGAATAGAATAGGAATATTCTTTATTGGCCAAGAGTGAACAGACACACAAGGAATTTTTCTCTGGTGAGCTTTGCCCCATTTTACGACCTTTTTGTCACAGCTGTTAAGTGAATCACTTCAGTTGTTAAGTTGTTAACTTTGCTAAGGGAATCTGGCTTCCCCATTAACTTTGCTTGTCAAAAGATAGCAAAGAAGTGATCACATGACCCCAGGACACGGCAACCAATCATTCATCATTGCCAAGCATCCAAATTTTGATCATGTGACCCTAGGAATGCTGCAATGGTCATAAGTGTGAAAAACGGTCATAAGTCATTAAGAAACGCTGGCATTAATGGCTTTCATGATTTTGGTGGAAATTCATGCGATGAGACTTGGGTGACCTCCACTGAATTTCAGAGGGGTCTCAAGACCACAAGAATAGAATAGAATAGAATAGAATAGAATAGAATAGAATAGAATATAGAATAGAATAGAAAGTAGAATAGAATAGAATAGAAAATAGAATAGAATAGAAAATAGAATAGAAAATAGAATAGAAAATAGAATAGAATAGAATAGAAAATAGAATAGAATAGAAAATAGAATAGAATAGAATAGAATAGAATAGAATAGAATAGAATAGAATTGAGTAACAGAGTTGGAAGGGACCTTGGAGGTCTTCTAGTTCAACCCCCTGCCTAGGCAGGAAACTCTACACCACTTCAGACAAAGGGTTGTCCAACATCTTTTTAAAAACTTCCAGTGTTGGAACATTGACAAAATGTTAGGGAATGTTAGGGGAAGGGACACATTTTCCAACTCCGCAAGTCATAACTGGGGAGGTCTGGGGACTGATATGGCTTTGGCCTTGACCAGTTACTGTGCATCCATCAGGCAGGCTATCCATAGCAGATCCAGGATTTTGTTTCATTCATGCGGCTCTCTAAACCCATATACCAGGGGTGTCAAACTTAAGGCCCGTGGGTATACCAGGCTGGTCCGCAGGGTGCTTAGAACTGGCCCATGGGGTCGCCCTGGCATACAGCGAAGGGCCAGCCTGCAGTGCCTCTGCCAGTTAAAATGGAGCTTGGGAGGGCCACTCTGGGCACTTGCTCTCCGCTGCCTAGGGCTGTGGACCATCTGCAGCACCGTCCGGGGGTCATCCACGTGGCATGAGAAGACAAGCATTTGGCACTCTCCCTGGCCTCGCCTTCCTCTGCTGGAGACAATGGATCCCCCCAGCCAGAGGTGGTATTCAGCTGGTTCTGACCAGTTCTGGAGAACCGGTAACGGACATTTTGAGTAGTTCGGAGAACCGGCAAATACAATCTCTGACTGGCCCCTCCCCCATCTATTCTCTGCCTCCTGAGTCCCAGCTGATTGGCTGGGTCTTCTTTGGTTGCCCTGCAGAGGAGAATGGAGCTGGAAAGCAGGTTAGTGGGGTGGGGAGGGAATGGAGATTTTGCAGTATCCTTCCCCTGCCACACCCACCAAGCCACACCCACCAAGCCACACCATGCTCCCCAAGCCATGCCCCACCCACCAAGCCACGCCCACAGAACCGGTAGTAAAAAATATTGAATCCCACCACTGGGGTCCCAGTCTCTCCTGGGCCACCATAGGCAACCCCGACACAAGTGACATCAAGCTGGTCATGCCCCCTGGCCACACACCCCCACCCCCTGAGGTCAAACACAACCCCCCTGCCATATATTAAGTTTCAACAATGAGCTGTGTTTAAAATGGAGCTGGTTTATCTCTGGATCAATGGCTACATCCATCTGTTGGAAGGAAAATTCAGGCCCAGTTCCAAGCCTGGAATAAAATGGAGGCTGGTCGGAAAGAAACTTTATTGATGAACAGTGTTCAGTTCTGGGAGAGCTGACCAGTTGGATTGGCCAGTGCATTGATTTTTATATAGTTTCTTTTTTTAACAGCATTTCATAATTTAGAGGCTTGTTTTGTGTAGTTTTGTTATTTGATTTTGGTTAGTTTGTCTCTCAAAGGCCGGCAATGAGTCTAAAGCGCTGGCTTCTTTGGATTTTTAAAATGTTGTTCAACACATGTAATTAATTAATCCTAAATACTGGCTTCCTTGGGGTTTTAATCCTGTCTAACAAATGTAATTAATCCTATCAACTTATCTTTAGTTTGTCTATTACCTCTTTGTGAATATACAGGCTAAATTCAATGTTTCTGCTTTCATGACAGATTTATTTAGGTTTCTGATTGCAACATGTTTCTTTTCTTGGCTTCTCTGTTTTTGAAATTTTTTTGGGATGCAAAGAAGAAGTCTTTTTGGGGGGGGCTTCATTTTCTTGCTACACATCAAAGCATTCAGTCAATTAAGCTGCTATTTCTCAACCCTACAACAACTTTAAAAATGCCTGGATTTTTTAAACTTCCGGAATGCCCAGCTAGCATGCTGGAAAATTGGAATAAAATGCTGGCTGAGGAATTCTGGGAGTTGAAGTCCAGACACCTTAAAATTGCTAAGGTTGAGAAACCCTGAGTTAAAGATTTCCCAGTTGTATTTGCACAACCCATCCTTTAAAAAATCCTATAATCCTATAAAATTATAATCCTATAAAAAAGAAGTTGAGACTCTAGAAAGAATGCAGAAAAGAGCAACCAGGATGATTAGGGGACCAGAGGATAAAACATACGAAGAATGGTTGCAGGAACTGGGCATGGCCAGTCTAGTGAAGAGAAGGACCAGGGGAGACATCATAGCAGTCTTCCAATATTTGAGGGGCTACCACAGAGAGGAAGGGGTATTTTCCAAGGCACCTGAAGGCCAGACAAGGAATAACAGATGCAAACTGAACACAAAGAGATTCAATCTGGAAATAAGGAGAAATTATTTGACAGTGAGAACAATCAACCAATGGAACAGAAGTTGCCTTTGGAAGTTGTGGGAGCTTCATCACTGGAAGCTTTCAAAAGGAGACTGGACAGTCATAAGTCACCTTTTTCAGTGCCGTTGTAACTTTAAACAGTCACTAAATGAGCCATTGTAAGTCAAGGACTACCTATACTCCAAGTTGGAATGAGACACCTTGCCGCAGCCAAGTCACCATGGCCAACTTTCTGCAGGAGAAGACACTGCGGGGAAAATTTAACAATTATACTTAATTATTTAAAATAAAATTTAAAAAATATTTTGATTTTTGCCATTCCCATTTCATTCCATCCCTCCTTTTGCATCCTTTCTTTAATGATTCTATTCTATTGTTTCTTTTATATTAGGGTAACTCTTGTCCTACAGTGAGTTGTCCTGCAGCGAGTTGGCCATGGCAAGTTAGCTGTGGTGAGTTGGTTGTGGCAAGTTGGTTGTAGTGAGTTGACTGTGGTAAATTGGTTGGGGTGAGTTGGCTGTGGGATGTCACCTTTGTTGAGTTGGCCATGGCAAGTTGGCTGTGGTGAATGGACTGTGGTAAATTGGCTGTGGTGAGTTGGCTGTGGCCTTTGTTGAGTTGGCCATAGCAAGTTGGCTGTGGTGAGTTGGTTGTGGCAAGTTAGCTGTGGTGAGTTGATTGTGGGATGTTGCCTTTGTTGAGTTGGCCATGCAAGTTGGCTGTTGGCCCTGGCGAATTGGCCGTGGTGAGTTGGCTCTGGCAAGCTGCCTTTGTTGAGTTGGCCCAGGCGAGTTGCCTGTGTTGCAAATTGCCCTAGAGACCCATTCCAAGCGTGGCCTTACCAAGGCACTATATAAAGCGGCATTAACACACGTCCCGTGGTCTCGATGCCACCCCGCAGCACGGAAAGCCCAGGCTGCCAGCTCCTCGCGCTTCCCTTCAAAGGAACGCCTCGGCTTCCTCGTCGACCCTCTTTTTTTCCCTCGCCCGGCGCTTGAGAGGCCGCGGGGCGGAGGGGGCCGGGTGGGCGGTCCGAAAAGCGAGGCCTCCCCTCCCCTGGGCAGGTTGCTCGCTCGCCCGCCCGCCCTCTCGCCCTTCCTCGCCGGGAGCAGAAGCCCCGGCGCCGCCCTCTCGCCCAGCCAGAGCACCGCCTCGCCTGGTGTCACAGCGCGCTGCGCCGGCGGCGGAGCCAGAAGCGCGCTCGGCGGAGCGCACGGCGCAAGAGGCGGACGGCGATCGGGGTGGGGTGGGGGGGGACGGTTGGAAAAGAAGCGCCGGGCGAGCCTTCTCGGGTCCTGCTCCGGCAGGGCTGGGAACCGGGCAGGGTTGGCGGCCAGCCTGCCCGCCCGGACGATGTGCCCGGCCGCGGGGCAGAAGGGTGCCCGGTTGCTGCTGCTGCTGCTGCTGGGGCTGCTGGCGGCGCTGGAGGCGGCGGGCGCTTTCGGCGACGAAGAGGAACGCCGCTGCGATGCCATCCGCATCTCCATGTGCCAGAACCTGGGCTACAACGTCACCAAGATGCCCAACCTGGTGGGGAGCCAGTTCCAGACCGACGCCGAGCTCCAGCTGACCACCTTCACCCCGCTCATCCAGTACGGCTGCTCCAGCCAGCTGCAGGTGGGTGCCTCCGCCGCCCCCCGCCCCCCCCGGGGGGTAGTGGTGGCTGACTTTCCCTTTCTCCCTCCCGGGATGACTTCACTTTCTCCTTCCCGGGTCGGTTGACTTTTCTACGTAGGGCCGGGTTGACTTTCCCTGGCTGGGATGCGAAGGGGAATCCCGCAGGGTGGCAGCCTGTGCCTTCACTCCGTGGTAAGCCGCGTGGAGATCCTCGCCCTTTGGACTTAAAAGATCGAGGTCGTAAAAAAAAGGCGCTTTCTGCCTGTATAATTTCACTTCTCTTCGCTCCGGAGTTCAGTGCAAAAAAGAAAAGAAAAGTGGATTGACTTTTTTTAAAGGGGGAAGATGGGTTTAGAGTCGCCCTGTGAACGATAGGAGTCGAAAAGAGCTCCGTGTGGGGCCATGTGCTTGAGTGCCTTTTCAGACGTCCGAGAGGAAGAGAAGGCGGCCGAGGCCATAGGTAGTGCTTGCCCGCATCCAAGACTTCGTGGTTGTCTTTGACCGACTAAAACGTGCACGTTTTGGCAGATGGTATGAGTAGAGTAGAGTAGAGTAGAGTAGAACAGAACAAAACAGAGCAGAGCAGAGCAGAACACAACACAACACAACACAGTACAACAGAACACAACAGAACAGAATTCTTTATTGGCCAAGTGTGATTGAACACACAAGGAATTTGTCTTTGGTGCATATGCTCTCAGTGTACATAAAGGAAAAATAAAATACACTCATCAAGAATCATAAGATACAACACTTAGTGATAGCCATAGGTTACTAATAAGCAATCAAATCATACTAGGGAACAAATAAAACAATATAAATTGTAAAGATACAAGCAACACGGTTATAGTCATAAGTTGGAAGAGATAGGTAATAGGAAGGATGAGAAGAAGAATAGTAATACAAACTTACTAAGTAGTTGGACAGTGTTGAGGAAATTATTTGTTTAGCAGAGTGATGGCGTTCCGGAAAAAACTGTCCTTGTGTCTAGTTGTTCTGGTGTGCAGTGCTCTGTATAATGTCATTTTGAGGGTAGAAGTTGAAACACTTTATGTCCAGGATGTGAGGGGTCTGTAGATATTTTCACAGCCCTCTTTTTTGGCTCGTGCACTATACAGGTCCTCAATGGAAGGCAGGTTGGTAGCAATTGTTTTTTCTGTGCAGTCCTAATTATCCTCTGAAGTCATCTTGCTTGACCAATTCAGGCTGCTACTAACCCAGAAAACTCTTTAGCCAACTGGGTCAAAGAGGTTGTGGGAATAATAGTCCACAAAGTTGAGTCTAGCTGGGGATTACAGGTAGTCTTCACCTTAACCACAGCTTATTTAGCGAATGCTCAGAGTTACAACGGCGCTGAAAAAAGGGACTTGTGACCGTTTTTTTCAGACTTACACCTGTCGCATGGTCGCGTGATCAAAATCTGGGCGCTTGGGGACCGACTCGCCTTGGTAACCGTCATTGGGTCCCATGGTCATGGGATCCCCTTTGGCGATCTTATGACAAGCCGAGCCAATGAGAAAACCAGATTCACTTAAAAACCATGTTACTCCATTTAACAACCACAGTGATTTCACCCCACAACTCTGACAAGAAAGGTCGTTAAGATGAAGCAAAGCTCACTTTAAACGAACGTCTTGCTTTGCAACCGAAATTTGGGAGGTCGAACGGTGGGCGTAAGTCAAGGACTTACCTGTAGGCAGTCACAAGAAAGAAGTTTGGAAATTTCATCCTCTGGATGGGGCAAACTTCTCTTGAGAATCTGGGAAGGCTGCGACCATCCCTGGTTGATAAGAACAGCCCCCCTCCTTCTTTTGAGATCTTCTTTTGAGATCTTCTTTTGAGATCTGGCTGTCTTTCTGCTGGTGGATGGGTGGTGGTGGGGCTGTTCCCAAAGGCTGGGGGTGGGTGGCATTCAAAAGGGAGGCTGGACAGACTCCTGTAAAACTTTGCAAGGAACAGCCCAACCAACCCTATTCATGGCGGGCATGAAAGAACGATGATGACTCCTCTTTGCGCCTTTCAAAACAATGCTTTTCTCCAGAGGAGTGGAGTGCTTAATCCTCTCCTGGGTGTTTCCAGACAGGAGGCTTTGGGGGGGATCAGGTGTACCGAGAGGGAAAGGGTACTTGGCAAAGAGGACGCCCTGGGAGGGGGCGCCCAGTGGAGGTTGAAGCAGTAGAGTTGTTGTCCCCTTCCCCGGCTGGAGATCAGAATTACAATGGGGGAATCAGGGTTACGCTAAGCGAAGTAGTTCAACAGTGTGTTGCTGTGGCTGGTGGGGGTGCGTGTGTGAAAAAGAAAAAAAGAGGCAAATTCCAAGCCTGGAATCATGCCAGAGGGCATGGAAAAGAAAGCAAGCAAGGCTTGTAGGGAAACAGAGCTTGAGGAGCTGGGACAGACAGGGCCAGCGCATGGTGCAACAAGGTCACATAGTGTAATCAGATTGGGACTGGGTTAGGGACTTCTGTCCTGTGAGTTGTGTTCCGTGTGTGTGTGTGTGTGTGTGTGCAGGAAGGGAGGCTCACCCAATCTCAACATCAACCTCCTAGTTTCTACCAGTGGCTTGCAATCCTGGAGTGGTGGCGGCTGCACTCAGATAGATCCCCAGCAAAATAGGTGTGCGTTGATATAATAAGTGTCATAATTTGGTGGGACCTGGCTTTGGTGAGACTCTTGGAAAATGACCTTCCGGAAGACCTATAAACTTCAGTGTATCCCCCACCTATGAAGGACAGCCTGCATCTCAGTTCATGAACCCAGACTGTCCTAATCCAGCATAGAAATGCCTTCAATTTGCAAGTCTTTTCCCTGCCTCCCTGTGAGACCCACATCATGTACAGGTAAGTCCTCGAGGTAACGACCTCAAGCCTCAAATTTCTGTTGCTGAGCAAGCCAGCCAAGTGAATTTTGCCCCTTTAACGACCTTTCTTGCCCCTGTTGTTAAGTGAATCACTTCTGTTGTTAAGTCAGTAGCGTTGTTAGTAATACAGTTGTGAAGTGAATCTGGTTTCCCCGTTGACTTGCTTGTCAGAAGGTTGCAAAAGGGGATCTCGGGACCCCAGGACTTTGCAACCGCCATAAATATGGAGTCAAGTGTCTGAATTTTGATCACGTGACTAATGGGGGTGTGCAACAGTTGTAAGTGTAATAATAAGTCACTTTTTAGTCTGCACTACTATTACTATTCATCTTCTCGTCACTCCTTATCGCCCATCCCCTCCCACTTGTGACTGTAAATTTGTCACTTGTGTACTTAGGATTTTTATTGACTGTTTCCTAGAATGATTTGATTGCTGATTGTACCCTATGACTGTTATTATTAAGTGTTGTACCTGATGATTCTTGACTCTTGCTGAATGTATCTTTTTTTATGTACACTGAGAGTATTTGCACCAAGACAAATTCCTTGTGTGTCCAATCACACTTGGCCAATAAAAGAATTCTATTCTATTCTATTCTATTCTATTCTATTCTATTCTATTCTATTCCATTCCATTCCATTCCATTCTAATCCTTATTCTACTACTCTACTCTACTCTACTCTACTTATTTTGTTCTATTCCATTCTATTCTATTCTACTGTACTCCTTATTCTATTCTATTCTATTCTATTCTACTACTTATTCTATTCTAATCTCCTTATTCTATTCTATGCTATTCTGTTCTTTTTTTAAAATATTTTTTTTATTTTGAATATAAATAGTACAAACATAATACATATAAATCTAAATACAAAAAGGGGGAGAAATACAAATATTGCAGTGTAACCCCCAAGACCATTTTTATTACTTATATTTCTTCTTTTGTATATATTCCAATTGTGCCCTTATCCCCTCCCAAAAAATACATTTCTTGTGTAGGTTTATTCCCTATTCTATTCTATTCTATTCAGTGCGATTGTTGCTGTACCTGTATCTCTGCTGGAAGAGATAAGTATGAAACCAGAACACAGTGGACGTATTGCAAGCTCACGCTGCATCATGCAGGGAAGTCCTTGCTTAGGAACAAACTTAGAGGTTCCTCTGTCTTGGGAGTTGCTCTATGTCTCCACACTATTTTTAGGAGAGGCTTTTTTTTTTTTTCAAAGCCACCTTGGGTCACTTCCTAGACTTTCCCGTTAACCAGCAAACAGCACGTCTTGGTTCTCCACTGTTGTTGTTGTTTTGCAATAGTGATCAGCATATTCTGTTTCCCAGCCGTACATCTCTTTCTCACTAGTGTCACGGCAGTTTGAAAGGTAAACCCGAGAGAGGATGGTGAGTGGCTTTCAGAATGAATCAGCATAGCGTTGGAAGGGACCTTGGAGGTCTTCTAGTCCAACCCACCCCCTGCTCAAGCAGGAGACCCTATAACATTACGAATAGGTGGCTATCCAGTCTTTTCTTAAAAGCCTCCAGTGAAAATAGAATACAATAGAAAATAGAATAGAAGAGGAATAGAATAGAATGGAATGGAAT
>CM019152.1:53570703-53748715 GCA_009733165.1 Naja naja
TCTGTCTGTCTGTCTCTCTCTCTCTCAATTTGCACACGGAGGCAAAAAAATGCTGTTTATCTTGAAAAGAAAATCTCAGGTTTGTTTTAGGAGATTGGCAGGTTATCCCTGCAAAGAGTGTGTGTTTGCTCAGGTAGCTCAGGAATTTAGTCAACCGCACTCAGCTCTTGACACCAGAGTGGGTGCTCCGAATTGACATTTAATAAACAAAAGGCAAACCAGCAGTTGCCTTAAAGTATGTCAGATATCTTGTTCACCTTAATGGAGGCGAAATCCCTTCCACTGAACATGCATGAAAACGAAACTGCAGGGGGAGAAAAACAGGCAGTGACTCAGTTTTAGGCCACGCTAAATAAGCTCTGGCTTTTAAAAACACATTTGAAACAGCTTCACCGGTCAAATGCATTCAAGCATGTTTCTAGCCCACATTAATAATTAGCCATCTGAAACTGCAATAAAGCTTTCCATTTCCTTGGACACGTAAACGGTTTATTTGTTTGTTGCTAGTGGCTAGAATGCACCAGTTTTGGGTGGCTTTTTCAGGTGGGGGTGGTAAGATGTTAACAAGTTTTCCAGTTTGCATAAAACAGGGGTGGGGAACCAATTTATATCTCCTTTTGGATGCAGAGATCGAGAGTATGGCCTGAATCAGGGGACTGTGTTCAGATCTAACCTCTTACCTTTTTCCATTCAGCCCTCTGGATTTCTTCAAAGTACAGATAGTCCTTGGCTTACCCCAGTTCATTTAGTGACCGTTCAAAGTTGCAGCCGCCCCGAAAAAAGTGAATTTAGGACCGTTTTCCACACTTAGGACCAGAGGTGGTATTCAGCCGGTTCTGACCAGTTCTGGAGAACCGGTAGTGGAAATTTTGAGTAGTTTGGAGCACCGGCCAATACCACCGTTGACTGGCCCTGCCCTCATCTATTCTCTGCCTCCCACTGAGTCCCAGCTGATCGGCTGGGTCTTCTTTGGTTGCCCTGCACAGGAGAACGGAGCTGGAAAGCAGGTTAGTGGGGTGGGGAGGGAATGGAGATTTTGCAGTATCTTTCCCCTGCCACGCCCACCAAGCCACACCCAATAGAACCAGTAGTAAAAAAAAATTGAATCCCACCACTGCTTACAGGCGTTGTAACATCCCCATGGTCCAGAGGTGGTATTCAGCACAACAACACACACACAAAAAAGTCTTAAATTCAGGTGCGGTCATGTGGCAACCTGGTTTATGACTGTCGTGACTTACAACCTAAATTGGGGGCTCATTTACTGGCGTAAGACAAGGACAATCTGTATTATGCCTGAATAAAAACGGTTCAGCTTCTTTTGGGCTCTATATTAATCCCGATTATTTCTGGTGGCAGCTTCAAACATTTCTTGATCCAGTGAAGTTTTTAGAAAGTTCTTGGCTGGGATATCGCCATGTATGTTCATGTTTAGCGTTTGGGAGGGGACATATTTTTCTTCTGTGTTATCTGTGCATTTGTGTCAAAATAACTTCCTATGTATAATAGAACTATGTATAGCTAGGGCAAAGAAACCCCACCAGTTTAAACTTCTAGAGCAGTGGTGGCTAACCTTTTTGGGCTCCTGTGCCAAAAATTGTGCACGCCCTTGCACGCTTGTGCTCGTGTGGCAGCACCCAGAAAGCAATGCGCACCCCCTGCACCCACTATTCATGCATGCACAACCCCCAACCACCACCCACCCATCCCGCTACCCCCTTACCTGCACTGCGCCTCACAGCTGATTTTCGGCCGGTTTGAGGAAGGCTTCTGCAGGCTTAGCAGGCTGAAAACTAGCCCCGTGTCGTCACTTCCGGTATTTTCGGAAAAACAGGAAGTGACAAAACGGAGCTAGTTTTTGGCCTGCAAAAGCTGCAGAAGCCTGCAGAAGCCTTCCTCAAGCCTTTGGGAAGCTGAAAATCAACTGTGAGGCACGCGCATGCGCAGTGAGGTAAATTTGCCTGCAGCTCGCATGCCGGCACAAATGGCTCTGCCTGCCACCTGTGGGATGCGTGCCATAGGTTCGCCTTCACAGTTCTAGAGATACTAGCTTTATTAATGTTAAATGAAATATGACTATTATCAACATTATCATCAATCTTGCAACTGGGCTTCTCCATTATAGGGGTGGAGCAGTGGTGGGATTCAAATTTTTTTACTACCAGTTCTGTCAGCATGGCTTGGTGGGCGTGGTGTGGCTTGGTGGGTATGGCAGGGGAAGGTTACTGCAAAATCCCCATTCTCTCCCCACCCCACTATCCTGCTTTCCAGCTCCGTTCTCCTGTGCAGGGCAACCAAATAAGACCCAGCCAATCAGCTGGGACCTGGGAGGCGGGGAATAGATGGGGGCGGGGCCAGTCAGAGGTGGTATTTGCCAGTTCCCCGAACTACTCAAAATTTCCACTACCGGTTCTCCAGAACTGGTCAGAACCGGCTGAATACCACCTCTGGGGTGGAGGGTGAGCAGGGGTGTGTCACCATCACTTTCACTGAATTTCTCCCCTTTAAAAAGGGTGTATTTCAATATTCTTTCTTCAAAAACAGCATCGTGTTTGATGCGGTGAATGAACAGGCCTGCATTAATCTTGGCTTTGTTGTGGTGAGCGTGCATATTTGGAGGGGAGGAAACTTTGGGTAGAACCCAGAATCTTTCAGTTCTCATTTTTAATGGGGGTAAGAAGCTTGAGTTTTGTTGTCCTGTCGTTCTTGGATACACTGGTACGCTCAAGCTAAGGAGGGTTGAACCTGGCTAATATTTGGATGTGAAAACAGCAGGAGCACCGAGGCTGGGAATTTGGTTCAACCTGGGCTGATTTTATTTATATATTTATCCATATCTTGCCTTTATTATTTTTACAAGTAAGTCAAGGCAGCGAACATATCCAACACACCTTCCTCCTCCATTTTCCCCAGAACAACAACCCTGTGAGGTTGGTTAGGATGCCTAAGGCAGGACCAGAAATCATGACCTCCTTGTGATTGGCTCAGATTCACTGGCTTACACACCTAAGGCAGGACTAGAAATCACCATCTCCTGGTGATTGGTCCAGATTCACCCAACTGGCTAAGGTGGGACTCTAACTCATAGTCTGCTGCTTTCTAGCCTAGTGCCTTAACCACTAGACCAAACTGGGTCTCCAGGTTGGGAACCTGAAAAGATGTTCCAGTGATAGCCAATCACTGTTGCCAAGAAAAATACATGGGCGAGTCCATTACACCAGTAGAGTCACTTCCATATTTGGATTTTGGTTTAGCTTCATTGGATCTGGTTTTGTACACAAAAAACCCCCCACCTATGTTAAAGAAGACAAAGGATAGGCTTTTGGCTATATCCCTGATTGTTGATTTCTATACAGGTAACCCTTGACTTACAACCACATTTGGGGCCCAAAATTTTGGTTGCTAAGCAAGACAGTTGTTAAGTGAGTTTGGCCTCATTTTATGACCTTTCTTGCCACGGTTGTTAAAGTGAATCACTTTAAGCTAGTAACACGGCTGTTACATGAATTCCCCGTTGACTTTGCTTGTCAGAAGGTCAGAAAAAGGGATCCACGAGAATTTTGAGACACTGCAACTGTCCTGAATACATGCCAGAGCCAAGCGTCTCACTTTTGATTTGTGTGTCCTTCAATTCCCAGAATTCTCCAGCCAGCCGGCTGGAGAATTCTGGGAATTGAAGTCCACACTTCTTAAAGTAGCCAAAGTTGGGACACACAGATAAGTCCAGGATGCAAAACATTGGGAAGACGGCATCGTACTCCCTTTTCTGAAGTTTGTATTTTTCTCTCTCTCCCTCCTCCAGTTCTTCCTGTGCTCCGTCTACGTCCCCATGTGCACCGAGCAAATCAACATCCCGATCGGCCCCTGCAGCGGCATGTGCCTGTCCGTCAAAAGGCGATGCGAACCGGTCCTGAAAGAATTTGGGTTCTCCTGGCCAGAAAACCTGAACTGCAGCAAATTCCCCCCACATAACGACCACAATCACATGTGCATGGAAGGTCCAGGGGACGAAGAGATCCCGCTCCACAGCAAGGCCCCCTTGCACCCTGGGGAAGAATGCCAGAGCGTCGGATCGAACTCCGATCAATACATCTGGGTCCGGAGAAGCCTGACCTGCGTCCTAAAGTGTGGCTACGACGCAGGTCTCTACAGCCGGTCCGCCAAGGCCTTCACCGACATCTGGATGGCCGTGTGGGCGAGCCTCTGTTTCATCTCTACCGCCTTCACGGTCTTGACCTTTCTGATTGATTCCACTCGGTTTTCCTATCCGGAGCGGCCCATCATATTCCTGAGCATGTGCTACAATATTTATAGCATCGCTTACATTGTCCGGCTGACCGTAGGCCGAGAAAGGATTTCCTGTGACTTCGACGAGGCCGTAGAACCTGTTCTCATCCAGGAGGGCCTGAAGAACACCGGATGTGCCATCATTTTCCTGCTGATGTACTTTTTCGGCATGGCGAGTTCCATCTGGTGGGTGATCCTGACCCTGACGTGGTTCCTGGCTGCCGGGCTCAAATGGGGCCACGAGGCCATCGAGATGCACAGCTCGTATTTCCATATTGCTGCCTGGGCCATCCCTGCGGTGAAGACCATCGTCATCCTGATCATGAGGCTGGTCGACGCGGACGAGCTGACGGGCCTGTGCTACGTGGGCAACCAAAACCTGGATGCCTTGACCGGCTTTGTGGTGGCTCCCCTTTTCACCTACTTGGTCATCGGGACCCTCTTCATTGCGGCCGGCTTGGTGGCTTTGTTCAAGATCAGGTCCAACCTCCAAAAGGATGGGACCAAAACGGACAAGCTGGAGAGGTTGATGGTGAA
This sequence comes from Naja naja, assembly GCA_009733165.1. Classification (NCBI taxonomy): domain Eukaryota; kingdom Metazoa; phylum Chordata; class Lepidosauria; order Squamata; family Elapidae; genus Naja; species Naja naja. The sequence goes on from CM019152.1 coordinate 53,575,528, forward strand.
GATTGGGGTGTTTTCTGTGCTCTACACCGTGCCTGCCACTTGCGTCATTGCCTGTTACTTCTATGAGATCTCCAACTGGGGGATCTTCCGCTACTCCGCGGATGCCTCCAACATGGCTGTGGAGATGCTCAAGATTTTCATGTCCCTCCTGGTGGGCATCACGTCTGGCATGTGGATTTGGTCGGCCAAGACGCTGCACACTTGGCAAAAGTGCTCCAATAGACTGGTGAATTCAGGGAGGGTAAAACGGGGAGCCAAGAGGGCGGACGGGTGGATGAAGCCAGGGAAAGGAAACGAGACAGTGGTATGAAAGAAAAGGCAGGATGCAGCAAATTCTCTTTTCCTTCGCCTCCCCGTTGCAGGAGGAGCTGGTGGAATAGCAGCCTCTGGCGTCGGAACGAATCCTTCGTTGAGAAACATTTGAGTTTTTGCAGAATTTTGAAGGACGACAGGAGAGCAGCAAAGGGAGTCAGGCCAGGCTGGGAGAGGCGGAAAAAAAGCACAATTTTTTTTTTTTGCAGTGGCTTCACGAAGTTGTGAAGGTAAAGAGTAGAGCCCCTTGGATGTCTATCAACAAGCGGTGATTTTGGGATTCATGGGCCATTTGCACCTCCTGATAATGCACAGTGTGCCTTCTTCTCTCACTCCCTTTCTTCTTCCCCTTACCCTGTTCTGCCTCTCATTTATCGCTGTCTTGTATAAAGTAGTGCAAGAGAGCAAAATGGAGAAAGGAAGGAATTCCTTGCAAGTTTTGGGGAGAATTGCTGGCGTCAGGGAATTCGGAAGCCAAGGTCTCTCTCCGCTTGGAGAAGTGATGTTCAAGAGCTTGCAGGCTGCGGAAAGTTAGCTTTGGAATTCTGCAGAATTCCTTCAGAGACAGACCAGAGAAAAGATCTTGAGATTCAAGTGAAGTCAATTTGCCTTTAGCGTCATCAACTAAACCCCCCATTAAGGTTTCAGGCTGCATTTGGGCTGAGGAAACAAACATGGAATGAAAACAGGATGTGTTTCTAATCAGGATGACCCCCAAATGACATCAAGATGTCACAATGCAAGAGATAAGGTCATCCAATCCACAAAATACAATTTGCCTTGATAGATTTATTTCGTTGCAGGGGAAAAAAAAAAACCAAGAAACTTTAAAACCCAATAGTTCCACGAAACTTTTAAGCACAATAGCTGCAGGATTGTTTTTGTATTCGGTAGCAGCAGTTACTAAACAAGATTAACCTTCTAGCATCACATGAGGATAGCAATGATATCACAAGCTCCTGCAGGGGCAACAGCTGGTTTTCAAGTTCTGGGGGGGGAATTTTGAGAAGTGAAGAAGTTCTTTCCTTAAAAAAAAAAAACCTGAAGCATAATGCATCTATTTAACTTCTTAATTTAACTTTCAAGTCTCACACAGCCACTAAAAAAGTTGCTGGCGGAAGTTTGCCTCAGGAATTAAACTTTTAGCCTCAGCTATCGAGGCGGGAGTTTAACATTTTCCAAGAAATGGAACAATTCTTCCTTTTTTTGGTACTAAATCCCTGCTTTAACAAATGTCTGGCAGCTTTTTCCAAATTGGAGGCCTGAAGGCATCCTATATGTGGTGTTTCCTTTGCAGAGCTTACGGCTTAAAATGTTTAGCTGGTTTTTATTCTCAAAGAGGTTAAGGGTAGAGGCAGGAACTTCTCAATACTCATTGCTGTGCTTTAAATAGCTTCTTCAAAATTAAGCTTTTGGGGCCTATTTTTGTGTTCCTCAATCTTGGTCCAGTGGTGGGATTCAAAATTTTTTACTACCGGTTCTGTGGGCATGGCTTTGCAGGCATGGTGTGGCTTTGTGGGCATGGCAGGGGAAGGTTACTGCAAAATCCCCATTCCCTCCCCACCACACTAACCTGCTTTCCAGCTCTGTTCTCCTGTGCAGGACAACCAAAGAAGACCCAGCCAATCAGCTGGGATTTGGGAGGCAGAGAATAGATGGGGGCGGGGCCAGTCAGAGGTGGTATTTGCTGGTTCTCTGAACTACTCAAAATTTCTGCTACTGGTTCTCCAGAACTGGTCAGAACCTGCTGAATAACACCTCTGCCTTGGTCCCTTTAAGATGCATGGACTTCAATTCCCAGAATATCTCAGCCAGCATGCTGGCTAGGGAATTCTGGGAGTTGAAGCCTACACATCTTAGAAGAGATGGGGTGTCATACTCGATGTCATTGAGGGCTGCATCAGGGTTGTGTTTGACTTCTCAGGACCAGGGGTGTGGGCATGGCTGGGGTGGGCATGGCCAGCTCAGTGTCATTTGTGTTGGGGGCACCTGTGGTGGCCCAGACAGGGTGTGGGACATTGTCTCTGGCAGAGGAATTTCTCAATGCCCCCTTGCCTTGCGATCAAATGCCACTTTTGCTAGTAGTTTGTCTTGATAGCCCTCTGCCAGCAAAAACGGAACTCGGGAGGGGTGCGTGTGGCCCCTCCGGCTCCGTTTTCAGCCATGACAACCTCCTGCAGCTGTCTGCCAGTGAAAACAGAGTTTATGGCCCCCCTGAGCTCCATTTTTGCTGGCAGAGGTCTGCAGGAGGCCTTTGCAGCTGAAAATGGAGCCTGGGAGGGATGTGCGTGGCCCTCCCGAGCGCCATTTTCACTGGCAGAGGAACCATAGACTGATCTTTAGCTGGTTCCAAGGCGTCCCCACTGGCCACAACTAAGCACCCCGTAGACCAGATCTGGCCTGCAGGTCTTGGGTTTGACACCCCTGTCTTCGAAGCACCAAAGTTGAGAAATACCAACTAGCCTATGGTGTTGTGAAGAGATGTTTTTTCACCATGTTTCTATTCCCAGTCCTTATTTTCATGTTTTTAAGCTGGAAATCCTGCTATACAATCCATTCATTTGGCTCTTGTTTGAGGTTAAAGGTACTCTTCAGACTGCAGACATGCTGAGCCAATCTACCGACGTGCCCCAAATTAAATTCCAAGATGCAATCTTGGGATGTAGGAGAGCCACCCATTTGCCAACTTTTGCCTTGTGACTCCCTCTTGGGGAACATGATCTCTTAAATTTTTCCAGCTAACAAGGGCAAAAACAGTAAAAGGGATTACATGATGCCGGGACCCTGCAACCCTCATAAATGGGAGTCAATTGTCAAGCATCCAAATATAATTCACGAGACCCTGAGGATCAGTGGTGGGATTCAGCCAGTTCGCACCAGTTCTTGAGAACCGGTTGTTAACTTTCTGAGCAGTTTGGTGAACTGGTTGTTGGAACAAATCATTAGGGCAGAGAACCGGTGGTTAAATTATTTGAATCCCATCACTGCTGAGGATGCTGCAAGAGTCACAAGTGTGAAAAATGCATCATAGGTCACTTTTCCCAGTCCTGTTGTAACTTTCGAATGGTCACAAAATGAACTGCTGTAAGTCCAGGGCTACCTGTACAGAAAATCCTCGACTTAACAACCATTCGCTTAGTGGCCGTTCAAAATCCCAACAGCATCGAAGTGACGGATGACCATTTTTCAGACTTACAACCGTTGCAAGTATCTCCAATTCAGATGCTTGGCAACTGCTTCATATTTATGACGGTTGCAGGGTTCTGGGATTCACGGGATCCCCTTTTGTGACCTTGTGAGCAGCCAGGTCAACGGGGGAAGCCAGATTCCCTTCACAACTGCAGTGCTTCCCTTCCATCACTGTTGCAAGAATGTAAAACGGAGCAAAACTCCGCCGAGCAAGGGTCTTGCTTAGCAACGGGAAATTTAGGGCTCAACGGTAGTCATAATTCGAGGATTACCTGGGCCAGATTCCTGATTTTTTTTACCCATTGCATGCGGAGATCCCACCCTCCCAGCAGTATGTGTGAGTGTGTGTATGTATATGTATATACGTGTATGCATATATATGTGTGTATGTGTATGTATATATATATGTATATATGTGTATGCATATATACCGTGTTTCCCCGAAAATAAGACCTACCCCGAAAGTAAGACCTAGCACTATTTTCTAAACCTGCCCTAATATAAGACCTACCCCGAAAATAAGACCTAGTGTAAATCTCCAGTTCCAGGAAGACTTTTCAGGGAGCAACTGTGCACCCGCGAAACACCCCCCCCTACACACTCACACCCACTATTTGGCACCATAAATATATAAGACCTACCCTGAAAATAAGACCTAGTGTGTTTTTGGGAGCCAAAAAAAATATAAGACAGTGTCTTATTTTCGGGGAAACACGGTATATATATTTCTTAAGTTTTTGCCGGTATTTATATGCATGGTATTCAGCTTTGTTCGGGTATTTTCCCACGCCTTTATAGTTGTGCTTTTAAAGTTGTAGCGACGTTTCGGCAGAATGAAACAGAAATGGCTGTGAAAGCCTGACACACAGACGAACCCAATGCACAAGCCTGATTATGGCAGATGAGATTCTACTGAATCATCGCTACAACTTTAAAAGCACAACTATAATGACGTGGGAAAGTACCCGAACAAAGCTGAATAACATACATACATACATACATACATACATACATACACACACACACACACACACACACACTGTGTGTGTGTGTGTGTGTGGTTTGCTATTGCCACCTAATGGGGGTTTTTTTTTTAATTACTTCCCAGGATAAGTGATAGCCCTGGGATCTCTCACCATCTCTGAATCTTCCTCTCCTCTTTGCAAAGTCATCCAGCTTGGATTTCAGGCACCGCTGGCTAATTTTCGGGATCCTTTCTACCGTCTCCAAATCTGAAAGTCTTTATCTAAAGGAGGCCTGTATACAACAGGGAGCTAAGGAGCAAAAAAAAAAAAAATGGGGAATGCAAAGCCACTTCTAACCATTGTCTCTCTTCAAAGCCTGGTTTTGTTCTGCGTTTCTGTCTCTCTTTCTCTCTCTCTCTCCCATTCCCTCTCTTTCTCCCCCTTCAACCCGGTAAGCTAATCTGGCCCACTGCTGGAGACCCCTGGCATTAAAAGCAATTAAGGCTTAATATGTTTCACCCTGCGCTCGATTGTATCTGTGTTGACGCCAGTCTGGGCAAACTAAAATGTTACGTTCCTTGGCAGCTTTGCATCCACACCGATCGGCTGCATAATTTGTGTGTCGGTTACAATTAAGGGGACATTCCCCAGGCCCCGGAAAAGGTGGGGGGAGGCGATGGGGAAGCACAGCTGACTCCCTCCGAAGCCCCCCAAAAATAGGGGAAAGGTTCACTTTGAGTGTGTTTGCCTTTTTTTTTTTTTTTTACCTTTTGGTCAAAGGAATATCGGGGTGGCTTTTAAATAAATAAATAAGTAAATCGAATCAAATTCCTTTATCCTTAAAAGGAAAACAAAGAGAGAGAATTAAATGCAGAAGATGGATGAAGTTTTAAGAATTGGGTGGCTTTGTTATTTGCCCTGCCCTGAAGAAGTTTTGGTGGCTGTGAACCCTTGGGACAGGGGTCTCCAACCTTGGCAACTTTAAGACTGGTGGATTTCAACTCCCAGAATTCCTCAGCCAGCAAAGCTGGCTGAGGAATTCTGGGAGTTGAAGTCCACCAGTCTTAAAGTTGCTAAGCTTCGAGACCACTGCCTTGGGAGGCTTTTGCGTTGAGCAATTTAGCTGGTTGAGAAGCTGGTTTAATTCTTAATTTTTTTCCGCCACCTGAAGATAATTTCCTACTTTCACATACAACTCAAGTTCCATCAGCCCTTGAGTCAAAAAAAAGCAGTATTTTCATGAGCCCAGTTTTGCAGGGCAGATCAGTGAATATTTTTGTATTCATCGTTACCGTTCTGACCCAGCTCCACAAACACGACAAACCTTCTGACATGAACTCAAAATATTCCTTTACTAGGAATGCCGGCGTTCCCGGCAAAAAATTTCTCTCACAGGCTAACAAGTCTGTCTGGCATGGAGATGAATAAGTTGTCTGCCACATCTGTTCATCTCCGCTCCCTGCCTTTTATCCCCAGAGCTAGGGTGAGGCCTCGTTAGCAGTGGCAGCTCGTCCGGCCCAAGGACCGGCCCATAGATTTCCACTGCTCTCCTCTCCTCTGCCTTATGTGTGTCCACACGTCAGGCACTGGACCCAGCTGTTCCTCCTCTTCCTCATCAGCCACCTCCAGACCTGGGGGATGGTGACTCTCCATCTGAGGGCTGTCGGATGGCCCAGGCTCCGTTTCTGTCTCTGTCTCTCTCTCTCTCTCTGCCAGCTCCATTCCCTCAGACCTCTCAGGTTGCCCTGATGCTGACTTGACTCCCACGCCTCCTCCACTGATTCACTGGAGGGGCCAGCGGCCGTCTGGTAAGAAAAGCGGCCAATAATTTTTTTATAAACAAACAAATAAATAAAACCTTTAACAGTGATGATTGTCGCTGTCAGCTTGAAGGGTGTTCAGCTCCAAACAGTCCTCAACTTAACAAGCACAATTGGGACTGGAACTGCCAACGAGGCAGACATTAAGCGGACTGCGCCCAATTTTATAAACGTGTTCGCCATGGCCATTAAGCGAATCATCCCGGTTGTTAAGTGACTCGCATGGTTGTTCAGTGAATCCGCCTTCCACCATTGACTTCTCTTGTGGGAAGGTCACAAACCGCAATCACGTGTCTCCCCACTCCCACCCCCGGGATGCTGCAACTCTTAATAAATACATGCCGGTTGCCAAGCAACCCAAATTTTGATCACATGACCCTGGGGATGCTGCGTTGGTTGTAAAAACAAGGACCGGTCCTAAATCTATCTTTTTGCAGTGCTGTCATAACTTCGAACAGCTGTTAAACAAATGGTTATGAGTCAAGGACTACCTGTATAATAGTGGAATGGGTTGTTGTTGTTTTTTAACCTGCAAAGTTGCAGCCTGCTCTGCCATGTGTGGCTCTCGTTGAAACACACGACATCTTTTACAGTTCCCAGGTGGGATTCGGGGAGAAGCGATGCGTAAATACCTATTTCGTTCTCTGCTTCTCGCAACTCACAAAACAACCGGTCACAAAACCAGACCTTCTACTTCATTTTCTTGACTGGAGGGACTTCTATTTTCCTTTGATTCAAGGGCAAGACCTCAACTTACGACTTTGGGTCGAAGTTACAATGAACCCCAAAAAATGGGACTCGCGATCTGAAATTCGAAGTTATGATGTCTGCCCTGCCCCCCCCAGTCATGTGATCATATTTGGGTTGCTTGGCAACCAGCCTGCATCTATGGCCATTTGCACCACCTTGCTACAGCCAGATGACCACGATTTTTGATGTTTTTGTCGGAAATCGGCGTGGATTTCTGGTTCCCATCTCACGGTTGAACCATGGGTTTGCTTAAACACCACCACAAAAATAAAAAAGCAACTTGTAAAATCAAATGTGGTCCCATTATGTCAGTTATGACCATCATAACTTACAATTGAATGTAGGAGTTCAATTGCAATCATAAAATGAGGATTATCTGTAGTTAAAACAGTCTTTCTACTGCTTTTTTCTTTTGAAGAGTTTGTACAAAAGCCTCTTTTGAGTGTGCTTATAGAAGGGACAGGGTTGCTGCCTGGAAAGACCTCACATTATTTTGGGCTTCTAACATTTCACAGATGTTTCTCTCCCTTTTATTATCCAATCAAAAATCCTAGCTTGCTGGCCGGGGAATAATGGGACTTGAAGTCCGTGCACCTTAAAGGTGGCAGAGGTTGAAAAACCTTGAACTTGAAGAACTATTAAAAAAACAACCTGATTATCAAACTACTTTTTTAGATGGCCTGTGTTTTTTTATTCATTTCTAAATAGGAATTTCTTTCCCTTTATTATTCAATCGGTAATGCTAACTTGTTGACTGGGGAATTCTGGGCGTTGAAGTCCGCGCATCTTAAGTTGCAGAGGTTAAAAAACATTTAACTTGAACAGGGGTCCCCAAACTTGGCAACTTTAAGACTTGTGGACTTCAACTCCCAGAATTCGGGAGTTGAAGTCCAAAAGTCTTAAAGTTGCCAAGTTTGGAGACCTCTGATCTTGAAGAACTATTTAAAAAAAAAGGGGGGGGGGAAACCTGATCGTTAAATTGCATTTTTAGATGGCCTGTGTTTTGTACTCATTTCTAAATAGGAGAAAAATGTTATTTGTAATAGAGCAAACCATTCCCCGTTGTAAATTTGCTGCCAAGCTCAAAAGTGTGGGGTTTTCTTTGGTCTTCAGCTTTATTTTGCATTTGCAAATTACAAAATTATGGAGCCAGAGGGGGCAAAGATATGAAGTGGATGATATCTTTTCAAAACATACTGCAACCCCACATCTTAGCATGAAATGGTTGCACAACCAGCATTCTAGGATGAGATGACCACGTTGGTGTTCCTTTTTCTAGGGATACCTGCCAACATCTATATGAATAAAAAGTTAGTGGAAATGTGAACCTTTGTTGTCCAGAAGACAGCCTCCTTTGCCACAATCGGAAAGGTGCAAGGGGGAGGGGGCTTGGAAATACTCAAGGAGTAAAGCCACCGGAACCTGACCTCAGTAGACTGGTTGGTCTAATTCAGATTACAGTCGGGAGCCCCTGTGTAGAAATGTTTCCTGCAATTATTTTTAAGCAACCTGGGAGGGTGACTGGGGCCAAGTCATTGACGTCTTTAGTTGGATGGAGGGACCGGGGGAGGGAGTAGATTGAATATACAGGAACACTTTTAAAAAAATGCACAGCCCTCATGTGCACTGCAGTGACACAACCCATTTGTTCTGGGAGTGTTTTCCACTTTTTTTGGCTGCTGTGTGGAACATGACATGTTGAACAATCGGCCACTGAATCGCAATTATATTCCTGCTCGCTCTTAAATCACATGCAAATGTTTTTAATCCCCTGTCCAAGTTACAATTTAAGCATATTTACTCCGTTCCTCTCCCACCATTTTCTTTTTCTGGAGTGATTCCGGCCACGTCTTTTTTTTCTATTATAGTAGCAGAGATTTTTTTTTTTAAAAAAAACTTGTTAACGCTTGTAAAATAAAGATATGGGCAATTTCATTGACACCTAACTTCAGGTTGGCCAGCACCAGCTGAGATTGTGACATAGAGGTACATGTTTTACGTTACGCGTCTTAAGACAAGTTACTGCGGAGAATTTCTACCCCGGTTTTGTTTTTTGTTAAGTTAAAATGGACATAATTGGGGGGGGGCTGGAGGGACGTTTGTCAGCAATTGTACAGAGGAATAGCTATGTCTACTGTAAATTTCTTAATTTATCGTTGTACAAAAAAGAAGGCCTTTCCTATTTAATTTTTGTATCAAAATAAATTTTTTTGTTTTATTAAAGCGTGTGACGTGGTAATGAGTTATCTTGCATCCTAAGTCACAATAAAGAAGAATTGTGGAACTTTGGGTACTCTACGTGGTTCCTTATCGAGGAAAAGCATACTAAAGGATTACTCTGCAGCCAGGGTTGGGAAGAACTTCAAGGATCATCTGTTCCCTTCTGATTCCCATCAAAAACTATTTTATTGCAGCGCTGGGAATTTGTTTTAATTACCAGCCGAAATTAAGCTCAAACAGTCCCCCAAGATAAGCACCCACCTTTCAGTTCTGTGAAGTGCTGCCAAAACAGAAGTATCAAATTAACTAGAAAAGATACCAACTGAAGTGCAAGAAAAACCAACCAAAGTATAAAGAACTTTCAGGATAACTCAGAACCGATTGAACTACTTTGCTTCCTGCATAGGTTTCGTCATCTTGGCCTGACTTTTATCCCTTATGGGAGGGGCAATCACCTCCCAGCCTTACTCCTGAGTCGCCCCTTTTGTTTCAACTGCTCTTGCCTTCTAGCAGCTATGCGCACTCATGCACTGGGAACAGTGTCCCCTGGGTCCTCTGCCTTGCTGCTGTCAGACTCCGAAGGCTTTGAAGGTAGCACCTTACTCCCAGATGGTCCAGGCCCCATCTCTGCATCGGACGCAAGACCCTTGTCCAAGTCCTCTCCAGACTCCCTAACTAGTCCCTGTTCTCCCCCACTGTCTGATTCCGCTGCCATCTGCACCGGCTCAAGAAAAGCCTTTGGGGCTTGGGGAGGGCAAAAATGCCCCCCCCAACCATGGTGCAGGAGGCTGGCTAGGCCATGCCTACCAATGCCATGCCCATCCAGCAACTGGGCAGAGAACCAGTTGCTAAAATATTTGAAGGCCACCTCTGTCTATACCTAACAACTGCAATAAGAAACCTGGGGACAATCTTTGTGGAGAGGACAATTGTGCCTCTCAAAAATTTTGTTATCCTGCCCTCAAACTGTTCCTTCCATGGCTCATGTCCCTCTTCTCATTCCTCTAAGTCTAGCCTTGCTGGGGATAACCCCAAAACGTCTGATTGCAAACCCATTCCCCCCCAATGGAGATTCCAGCTACGGGCTAGTCTCTTGTCTGCTGAAATCATGTAGTTCACGAGGGCAAATTTTTTGACCACTGGCCAAAACAGCACTTAAGGATCCAGCCTCCTTTTAAAACACCGAGGTATAAAGTTCACCAGGTTTTTCTTCACGCAAACAAACAGTTTGTACCGTTTTACTTGTTTCAATGCAAGGGAAATCGGTAATCCGGCTTCAATGCAGAGCCTGTTATGAGAATCTGAAGCCTTTTTTCTATTTACATTAACCGTTAGCTAATTTCCTGAGGTCTACTCCCACTTCCCCAAGGAAGTGACATGTCCTTCCTGAAATTTAATTGAAAAGCTGTCTTGGAATGTCCCTCAATCAGAAAGTGCAGGCTTGTTTATTTTAATGCATGCTGATGAACTGATCCTGCAATTATTCCACAGGGGAGGTGAGTTTGTTTATTTGTTTAGTTAGCTAGCTAGCTAGCTGTGTACATTTCACACTTCTTAATCACCCATCTCTCTCAGCGAGGGGCTCTGGGTGGTGTACAACTTGCAAGTTCTCTGGTGCTTAAATGCTTGCATGTTCTTAGGTTCCATCCATTGTTTCTTGTCTTGTCTTTTGGTCCAAAGTACCAAAAGGCAAGACAAGAAGCAACGGGTGGAAACCAACCAGTGGTGGGATTCAATTTTTTAAACTACCGGTTCTGTGGGCGTGGCTTGGTGGGCGTGGCTTGGTGGGCATGGCAGCGGAAGGTTACTGCAAAATCCCCATTCCCTCCCCACCCCACTAACCTGCTTTCCGCTCCGTTCTCCTATGCAGGGCAACAAAAGAAGATCCAGCTGATCAGCTGGGACTCAATGGGAGGCGGAGAATAGATGGGGGAGGAGCCATCCAGAGGTGGTATTTGCCGGTTCTCCAAACTACTCAAAATTTCCACTACTGGTTCTCCAGAACTGGTCAGAACCTGCTGAATACACCCTTCTGAAACCAGCCATGGAGAGAAGCACCTAGAACTAAAGAGACATTTCCTAATGCTGAGAACAATTCAACCATTTAGAAGTTGTGGGTGCTCCATCAATGGAGGCTTCCCAAAAGAGACTTGGACAATAGGGTCTCCTGCTTGAACTGGGGGCTGGACTAGAAGACCTCCAAGGTCCCTTCCAACTCTATTATTCTATCTGTTCTTAATATCCAGGGGAGAAGCTGCATTGGGGAGCTTAAGATAAAAAGGACGCTATAATGTTTTGCACAATGAGCAAGAGTCCTGGCAATTTGTGACTTATTTGTGAGTATGTGCGCAATAATTAATATTATTAATCAAGAAAGAGTTGAGCAAAACAGTTTTTAGATACATACATATAAATCAAACAAACCAAACAGCAACAGCTGTTTCATTTTTCAAAAGAAGCAGCCAATTTAAACCAAGTCTTTATTTCCTTCAGCAAATCTTGACTGGAAAAGGGGAGGATTTTCTGTAACTCCTTAGAAAAAGTAGAAGTAACACTCCTTAGTTCCTCAAAATGTAATCCCCATTGGATATGCAATTAAGTGTAAATTATTGGTTTTATTTTTGGAAGATGGCAGAACAATCCAGAAAAGACATTAATAGCAATAGCACTTGGACTTATATACCACTTTTACAGCCCTCTCTAAGTGGTTGACAGAATCAGCCTGTCGCCCCCAACAATCTGGGTCCTCATTTTACCCACCTCAGAAGGATGGAAGGCTGAGTCAACCCTTTTTTTTTTAAATTCATATTTATATCCCACCCTTCTCCGGAGACTCAGGGCGGCTTACAATGTTTTTGGAGCACAACCCAATGCGCTCAGCAATAGCCTTCATTCCATTGTATATGCCTGCTTATTACTAAGCGGCATTTTTACAAGGTCAGCTAATTGCCCCAACAATCTTGGGTCCTCAATTTACCTACCCTGAGAGGATGGAAGGCTGAGTCAACCTTGAGCCTGGTGGGATTCGAGCCTACAGTAATTGTAGACAGCTGGATCTTAAGAGCAGGCATTTAACAGCCTGAGCCACCAAGGCTCATAACCTTGAGCCTGGTCAGAATCGAACTGCTGAACTGCAGGCAGCTGGCGGTCAGCAGAAATAGCCTGCAGTACTGCACTCTAACCATTGGGCCACCGTGGCACTTCCTGGCTTCTGCCTATGTTTTAAGGATACATCTTGAGTAGTTAAAGGAGCCTTATTTATTTATTTATTTATTTATTTATTTATTTATTAAATTTATATCCCGCCTCTCCTCCCCCATCGGGGAACTCGAGGTGGCGTACAACAAGATAAAAAACAGTAGCCTATACAATATAAAATCAAAACTCATTCATACGATCCAAACATAGAAGGGGGAAGAACAAAGGTCTCAATTCCATGCCCTCCGACAAAGCCAGGTCTTAACAGCTTTGCGGAAAGCAAGTAGATTGGGGATGGTTCTGATCTTCGCAGGGAGCATATTCCAAAGGGACGGTGCTGCCACAGAGAAGGCTCTTGCCCGCGGCCCCGCCAGCCGACATTGTCTGGCCGACGGTATCCGGAGCAAGCCCTCCCTGTGGGATCTAACCGGGTGCTGGGAGGCATACGGTAGCAGTAGGCGGTCTCAAAGGTATCCTGTTCCTAAGCCATGAAGGGCTTTAAAAGTTGTCACTAGCACCTTGAATTGCACCCAGAAGACCACCGGCAGCCAATGCAGCTCGTGGAGGATAGATGTTATATGGGCACCTAGGTGCCCATAATCACTCGCTGCGCTGCATTTTGCACCAGCTGAAGTCTCCAAGTGTTCTTCAAGGGCAGCCCCATGTAGAGCACGTTGCAGTAGTCCAATCGGGAGGTGATAAGGGCGACCGTGTGTAGAGCCCCTCGGTCCAGGAAAGGTCGCAACTGGCGCAACAGGCAACCTGTGCAAAGGCCCCCTGGTCACAGCCGTAAGATGGTAGTCAAATTGTAGCTGTGGATCCAGAAGGACCCCCAAGTTGCGAACTCGGTCTGAGGGAGGTAATTTCTCCCCCAGTACCAAAGTTGGATAATCAACTGGAGACCGAGGGGCAGGACCCACAGCCACTCGGTCTTGTCAGGGTTGAGTCTGAGCCGATTAGTCCCCATCCAGACCATACCAGCCTCCAAGCACCAGGACATCACCTCCACAGCCTCACTAGATTGACCGGGGACAGAGATGTACAACTGGGTATCATCAGCGTACTGATGATACCCAACCCCGTGTCGACGGATGATCTCACCCAGCGGTTTCATGTAGATATTAAAGAGGAGGGGGGAGAGAACAGAACCCTGAGGGACCCCACATGGGAGGGCCCTAGGGCTTGATCTCTGCCCCCCCCACCAACACCAACTGAGTCCGGTCAGAGAGGTAGGAGGAGAACCACCATAAAACAGTGCCCCCCACTCCCAGCCCCCTGAGCTGACCCAGAAGGATACCATGATCGATGGTATTGAAAGCCGCTGAGAGGTCAAGAAGCACCAGGATGGAGGGAGACCCCCCATCCCGGGCCTGCCAGAGATCATCCACTAGTGCGATCAAGGCCGTCTCGGTGCTGTACCTGGGCCTGAAACCAGACTGCAAGGGATCCAGATAATCAGCTTCATTCAAGGACCGAAGGAGCTGGAGCGCCACCACCTTCTCAACAACCTTCCCCAGAAAGGGAAGGTTGGAAACAGGACGGAAGTTATTTAAAAGAGCTGGGTCCAGGGAGGGCTTCTTGAGGAGGGGCCTGACCACAGCCTCTTTCAAGGCATGCGAACACACCCTCACCCAAAGATGCGTCTCCTGGCCTGCCGAAACAAGCCAGGAGGGACATGGGTCCAGTAAACAGGTGGTGGCATTCACTGCTCCCAGGGCCTTGTCCACATCATCAGGGCCAACCGGGACAAACTCATCCCAGATAACTGGACTAAGACCTGCCTCTACCACCTCAGTGGACTCTGCCCAGCCAGAGTCTAAGTCTGACCGAATCTGAGCGACTTTATCTGTGAGAAACTGAGCAAATTCCTCGGCCCTTCCCTGCAGGGGTTCCTCCGCCTCCTCAGATCTTAAGAGGGAGCGTGTCACCCGAAACAGGGCGGCCGGGTGACAGTCCGCAGACACGATAAGACTGGCCCAATATGATCGTTGTGCCACTCTTATCGCCACTAGATAGGCGTCAATATGACGTCCTAACAGTGTCCGGTCAGATTCAGCCCGACTTTTCTTCCAGCGGCGTTCTAGGCATCTCTTCCGCCGCTTCATCCCCCGGAGTTCCTCGGTAAACCAAGGAGATTTCCGAGGTCCGCAGATGGTGAGAGTCCGCAAAGGCACAACCCGGTTATAGCCCCAGTGGCTGCACTATTCCAGGCTTCCACCAGGGCCTCAGTCGAGCTGCGGGCAAGGGAAGCCGGAAAATCCCCAAGCTCCCTCTGAAACCCAATTGGGTCCATTAGGCACCTGGGGCAGAACCACCTAATTGGTTCTGCCTCCCTGCGGCGTGGAGTGGTCGTCAGGAAGTCCAGTCTTACAAGGGAATGACATATGAGAATGATCTCATATGTCTAGTCTAATGAAGAGAAGGTTTAGGGGTGACAGCATAGCTGCCTTCCAGTGCAGCTAGACCTCAACATACAACCACAACTGAGTCCAACATTTATGTTGCTAAGGGATAAAGTTGTGAAGTGAATTTTACCTCATTTTACGACTTTTCTCAGCACATTCGTTTTAAGTGAATCACTGCATCTGTTAAATTAGTAAGACGGTTGTTAAGTGAATCAGGTTTCCCCATTGACTTTGCCCGTCAGAAGGTCGCAAAAGGAGATCACGTGCAACCGTCATAAATGTGAGTCAGTTGTCAACCATCCAAATGTAAATCACGTGGCCATGGAGATGCCGCAACGGTCGTAAGTGTGAAAAACAGTCATAAGTCACTTTTTTCCAGTGCCGTTGTAACTTCGAACGGTCACTTACGACCGTTGTGGTTGTAAGTTCGGGACCACCTGCAGTCTGCCAGCTTGTCTCCCAGAAATGTGAGTGCTCCATTGCTGTTTTCAAAAAAAGTTTGGACAACCATTTGTCTGGGATGGTATAGTGTCTTCTGCCTTGGACAGGTGGTTGGGCTAGAAGACCTCAAAGATCCATTCTCATGATTCGCCCCATTCTTTGGTCTACTACTATAATGTAATATCAGTGATCCAAGTCTCTGCTTCCAGATGCTTAATGTTCTGCTCTTCTGATGAGTTAGTGACATCTAGTGGAAAATTCATGCATGCATCATCACTTTAAGAATCATCTACTGAACACATTCAGTGGTGGTGGCTAACCTTTTTGGGCTCCTGTGCCGACTTTTGCACGTGCACTTGCCTGCTCGTGCTCGCGTGCCATCACCCAGAAGGCAATGCGCGCCCCCCATGCCTCCTGCACATGCATGTGCAACCTGCGCTGCACGCTTCTGCACATGCACACGTGACCTGCACTGTGCGCTTCTGCGCATGCGTGCATGACCCCACACACATGAACCGCACTTCTGCGCATGCGCAAATGTCTCCTGAGCACCCGAGCGCCCCTGTGCATGCACACCAGCTACCTGACAATCAGCTGTCAGACGGGCAGAGCGTGCGCATGCACAAGTGGACCGTTTCTGGGCGAGTGCTCGCATGCCGGCAGTAATGGCTCTGCGTGCCACTTCCGGCACCCGTGCCGTAGGTTCATCACCATGGGCATAGATTATAAACCAGAAATATTTTTGTTTAGACATAGTACCCAAAAAGTATGATAAAGGGACTATATACTTAATATTCCATGATTTGGCAGCAGTGAGAATTGTATTTGCACAGCACTGGAAAAATGAGGAAATACCTACAGAAGAGAGGATTTTTTAAAAAAAATAGATTGTGCAGAAATGGATATGCTGACATTAAAGATGAAGGATAAAGAAGATACAGAATATTTTTCAACATGAAACTTGTTTTATCAATGGCTTGATAATAGAGATAGAGATTAGAATTGGATAAATATTACTACGTGTAAGCAAACTGACCAAGACAATATACTGTTCACATGTATGTAAAAGAAAAATGTATAAATTATATTTATAATTTACATTATATATTAAAAGCACAACAAAGAATGTTATTTCTGCGCCAGCTCAGAAAGCTCAAACTGTCCAAAGAGCTGCTGATACAGTTCTACAGAGGAATTATTGAGTCTGTCATCTGCACCTCTATAACTGTCTGGTTGGGTTCTGCAATCCAACAAGACAGACACAGACTTCAGAGGATAATTAGAACTGCAGAAAAAACAGTGGCTACCAACCTGCCTTCCATTGAGGACCTGTATACTGCACAAGTCAAAAAGAGGGCTGTGAAAATATCTACAGACCCCTCACATCCTGGACATAAATTGCTTCAACTTCTACCCTCAAAACGATGTTATATAGAGCACTGCACACCAGAACAACTAGACACAAGGACAGTTTTTCCCCAAACGCCATCACTCTGGTAAACAACTAATTCCCTCAACACTGTCAAATTATTTACTAAGTCTGCATTACTATTCTTCTTCTCATCCTTCCTAGTACCTACCTCTTCCTACTTATGACTATAACCGTGTTGCTTGTATCTTTACAATTTATATTGTTTTATTTGTTCCCTAACATGATTTGATTGCTTATTAGTAACCTATGACTATCACTAAGTGTTGCATCTTATGATTCTTGATGAATGTATTTTATTTTTTCTTTATGTACACTGAGAGCATATGCACCAAAGACAAATTCCTTGTGTGTCCAATCACACTTGGCCAATAAAGAATTCTATTCTATTCTATTCTATTCTATTCTATTCTATTCTATTCTATTTCTATTCTCTGTATGTACGTGTACACACACACACACACACACACACATATACTGCAATGTCTCTCAATCTTTTCTTCAGCACACGGCCTCCCAGGTGTCTGCAGACCACAGGTTAAGAACCACTGGTTTACTGTGGAGCAAAGGAAAATAAAATGAGATGCAAAATACTGCTAGTTTCCAGGGCCCCAACGAAGCCCATCACAGCCTTAACCCTGAATTATGGTTGAACCACAAATTGACAAATAGAACCGTTTCCTGGACACTCCAGGCTTGAATCATTTAATTTCAAGCCAGAATATTTTCGGTGCCATCTCCTGCTATCCACGTCTCACCCTTGTCCACCAGATGGCACTGATGGTCAACAGACAGAAGTTTTAAACAGATAACTTTAAAGACAGAAGGACAACACTTTCAATGGCCACGGTTTTTCTTTCTAAAGGTAAGGAGACTCTCATTTTAAAAATAATCTTCAGTGCTGACGCATCCACAACTTCTCCTTAGTTTTAAGTTGCTTCTCCTTTCCTTGATCAGTTTCCATCCATTTGGAGTCTAAATGTAAGGTAGGTAAGTAGGCTGGTAGGTAGGTTGGCAAGAAGGAAGGAAGGAAGGAAGGAAGGAAGGAGGAAGAGGGGAGGGAGGGAGGGAGGGAGGGAAGGGTTGGAAGAAATACCCTTCTGGGTTCAGTTCCAAGTGGGGAAAAAGACACTGGAAACGTAGAGGCTGTTTGGAAAGATGGTTTAATGGTAGACAGGATCACATGCTTTGGAACTCTTGGGCAAAGAAAAAGGGAGGAAATGCTGAGAGTCCTTGAGTTTTATGCTCTCTCTGGCTTGAACTTCTTGAGGCACAGGAAGAGTATCCTGATTGGTTGCTATCAGAGGTCATAGCTAGCTTTGTAGGTTGTCTGTGTGCTAAGTTTGGTTGAAACTTGGTGGGTGATGCAATGAAGGGCAATTAAATGGCTCTGCCTGAAGGAGGTAGATCTTTGTTATGTAGAATAGACTGGCCCAGGCCTTAATGGCCCATTGACAAAGGTGGGGGGGGGTGGGCCTGAGTTTCTGCTTCTCTGAGTTTCTACTTCTCTTTTAGGGGAAATATTCTGACTTTTTAAAATATATCCTAAAATATTTCATTTTCCTAGGAGAGGGGTGGGTTTTAACTTCCAACAGAAGGAAGGAAGGAAGGAAGGAAGGAAGGAAGGAAGGAAGGAAGGAAGGAAGGAAGGAAGGAAGGAAGGAAGGAAGGAAGGAAGGAAGGGCCGTTTATGTTTTTTTCTTACAAAACTCACATGAAATCAACAGGAGACTAATTATTTTCAGATATTTGCTTTGCAGAATTGTTGTTTTCTGCAGAAGGTGAATGTTGAGCCAGGAGTTTATGGTTAAAGACATTTTTGTTGGCTACATAAGACTGTGATTTACTGGAAAGGAGGATTTTTGGAAACGGAATGGTTATCTGCACTTCTATTATCCCACAGGAAAGATTTAACCTTGTTGGAGCAGATTCAGTTCAATATCTCTATGCAAGTCACTGAATTTGGCCCCTTTTAGTAGCCCATGAGATCCATATGTACCAAAACATGTATTATGGATGCTGCAGAAAGATGAATAAAATGACTAATGAAAGATGAATGGAAGATGTATAAAATGATCTGTATAATATCAGTCATCAACATGCTGGTTTCATTGTAAGTACAGGAAATGGCCAGTTTCATTATTGATGACATAACTCACATGAAATCATTATTCATGATATTTTTTCTGAAGTTTGAATCCAGATCCAATTCCTTTTTTTTAGTTTTTAATTTTTTAATTTTTACACATCTCTTTATGTGGGCAACGTGGTTCCAGATTATAACACTTGTACATAATCATATTTTCATTTCCACCAATCTTATATAATATCATCTCCTATCATTATCCATTTCACTCATCTTTAAATAAGTTTCCATTTCACATTTCAATTCATTAATTCAATATCAATATCATTTCATCCAAATATAGATTCCCAGTTCTTTATCCCCTATTATTTCCGTTTTCAGCTTACCACCTATTTTATTTAACATTACACATCATTATTATCCTTAATTTTTCCTAAGCCAATTATATAATAAACAATCTAAAAAGAGTAAAAATAAAAATCAATATATTTAGGATCCACATGGTATATCCCCTCAATCTATCTGATTTCATAATTCATTCCCCAACTTCAAACATATTAACATTAAATAATCAACTGTATATTTTAAAACATATATATTTTAAGATATCCCCCCCAAAATCACTAAAATGACTTCTTAATATATCTCATTTCATCTTCACTTTTCTTTTAATCATTAATAATCATATTTTTCCCTTTTCTACTTTGCCAAAATTTATGTTTTAATACATTTCACTTTTCTTATCATCATTAATAATCATGGTTTTTTCTTCCTTACCACTTATCCAAAATTTATCTATATATTTTAATACATTTCCATTCCCCTGTTTTAATCCTCCAATGTAAGGGTTCATAACAGCACAATTCATATACAGTTATATATATATATATATAGTTATATAATCCTAGAATAATTTCCAGCAAGTTTTAAACTAAATGCCAATATACATTCCCATGTGGTATCCCCCTTTTACAATTCTAAGAATAATGACAACCAATTCCTTTTGTATCTCAAAAGAACTTACTTTAATGGGAAATGGGAATAGTTACATCATTTTTTTCAGAGACAAGGGGCGGAAATTTGGCTAAAACAAAGAGTAAAGGAATAAAGAAAAGGTGATAGCATTTCTGAATAGAATAGAACAGAATAGGATAGGATAGGATAGAATAGAATAGAATAGAATTCTTTATTGGCCAACTATGATTGGACACACAAGGACTTTGTCTTGATGCCAATGATCTCAGTGTACATAAAAGAAAAGATCCATTCATTAAGAGTCAAGAATCACCAGGTACAACACTTAATAATATTAATAGGGTACAATTAACAATCAAACCATACCAGGAAACAATCAATATAAATCGTAAGGATACAAGCGACAAAGTTACAGTCATATAGTCACAAGTGAGAGGGGATGGGTGATAAGGAGTGATAAGAAGATTAATAGTAATAGTAGTGCAGACTTTGTAAATAGTTGAACAGTGTTGAGGGAATTATTTGTTTAGCAGAGTGATGGCGTTCAGGAAAAAACTGTCCTTGTGTCTAGTTGTTCTGGTGTGCAGTGCTCTATAGCTTCGTTTTGAGGGTAGGAGTTGAAACAGTTTATGTCCGGGATGTGAGGGGTCTGTAGATATTTTCACAGCCCTCTTTTTGACTCGTGCAGTCCTCAATGGAAGTCTGTGTGTGTCTTGTTGGGTTGTAGAACCAAACAAGACAGTTAAAGAGGTGCAGATGACAGACTCAACTCAAATTTCGCAACATGTTTTCCATCCAGATGATTGGCCAGAGACAAATGGATATTTAAGAGTCCTCCATGATTAGATGTCTATGAGATTCTCAGTCACCCAGGTCATGGTTTTCCCAAATGTACTTTTTCAAAAGGCAACTGGACTTTGTTTTGTTTGAACATGTTTTGTTCTGTATGACCATATATGCCCAAGGAGTGGAGTTGACTAAGAGACTCCACTCATTGGCTCAGCCACCGGCAGGAAGAATCTAAAACATGTTTCACTTCTCATCCAAGAAGCTTCTTCAGTTCTGACTGAATGGTGGGAAATGGAAGGATTTCTATTCTTTGCAAAATATACTGCATCACATAAATCCTTCCATCCTTCACCATTCAGTCAGATTTGCAGTTGCTTCTTGGATGAGAAGCAAAACATCTTCAAGTAAAAACAAAGAGGTCCAGTTACCTTTTGAAAAGCATTTTTGGGACTCCATGATAGGAACCTGAATATGGTTAATATGAATATGAATATGGTTAAAATAAAAAAAACACCCTTTATCATAACAGCCATAATGAAAACCAATCTAATCCAATATTTTGTTACTGGAGTACTAATAAAAACCTCACAGAAAGGATCAAGAATATGGCTGCGGATTATAAGCTTTTACATCTGAAGAGCAATCCATTAAAGAAAGATATACATGAAGAAAACTTTAAAAAGCTTTGTTTGGTGCCTAGAATAGGAGAAGATTGAATCAGAGATCTTCCTGAGAGTAGACACTAAGTATGGCGATTCTCCCTTCAGGTTGTGTCTCAGAATGATCAGGCACCCAGCAGGAAATCTAAGAAAATATGAAAACTTTGTGATGGATACTAAACCTCATCTAATGGAGTTTTGCTACTTTAACTGAGCCTTAGAAATGAAGCCAACACAGATAATCTTGGAGATGAAGGGCATTGCAATATAACCCATCTGGAGACTTGTGCTTATTTACAAAAATTACACCCCATGAAATCAGTGCTGCTCACTAAAGTTTATGCCTTTTAATACTATTTGCTGGTTGAAAAGGAGCTAAGAGTCTACTGTAAGAGTTTGAGAAAGATTTTCCTAAGGCATTGATTGGTTCTGGGGATCATCTCCCAGCGCTGGTCCTTTCAGATATTTTGGTATTCAGACTTAATTATTTCTGGCTTCTTGGGTTGAATGGATGGATCTTGTTAGATCAGAGGTCTCCAAATTTGGCAACTTTTAAGACTTGTAGACTTCCCAGTGTTCCTCAGCCAGCCATGCTGTCTGGGGAATTCTGAGAGTTGAAGTCCACAACACCAAAGGTTCTTTAAAATACCGTATTTTTCAGAGTGTAAGACGCACTTTTTCCAGCCCCAGAAGTGTGTGGAAATGTCTGTGCGTCTTATACAGTGAATGTTGCCAAAGCCCCGCCCACCCGCTGGCCTCCACTCTTGGCCTCTGCAGCAAATAGCAAACAGCCCGTTTCAGCTTCAGCACAGCCTGATTAGCACAAGCAGCTGATTGTTGGTTGAATCGGCCTCCCAAAGATCAGCTGTTTCAGGCTGCAGGGATTGCCATTGCCTAGTGCCACCTCCATGCACCCCATTTTCTGCCTCCATGTGCCCCATTTTCCACCTGTTCCGATCCCCGCTGCCTGGAACGAGCCAAAAATGGGGTGTGTGGTGGAGGCTGAAAACGGGATGCAGAGGCCGAAAATGGGGCGCGCGGAGGCAGCAATAAGCTATGGGAATCCCTGCAGCCTGAAACAGCTGATCATTGGGAGGCTGATCCAGCCCGACAATCAGCTGCTTGTGCTAATCAGGCTGTTCTGAAACTGAAACAGGCTGTTTGCTGTTTACTACAAGGAAGCAAATTGTTGAGATGCACAGGCAGATTTTTTTTTCTTGTTTTCCTCCCCAAACCTAGGTGCATCTTATACTTTGGAGTGTCTTATACTCCGAAAAATACAGGTAATATAAATCTGCCTAACATCTGTCCATCCATTAGAGATGTCAGGGTCTACAACAGGGTGTGTGTGTGTGTGTGTGTGTTCCAAACTTGGCAACTTTAAGACTTGTGGACTTCAACTCCCAGCATGGCTGGCTGAGGAATTTTGGGAGTTGAAATCCACAAGTCTTTAAGTTGCCAAGTTTGGTGATCCTGTTGATAGACCATGACATCTGAAATGGATTTGACAGAAGTTAGGTAGATTCATATTTTTTTAAAGAAACCTTTGGCATTAAACAATCCGCAGAAAGAAACCCAAGCATTTCTCAGCATTTATAGGAGCCTCTGTGGCGCAATGGTTAGAGTGCAGTACTACAAGCTACTTCTGCAGCCAGCTGCCTACAATTTGGCAGTTCAAATCCCACCAGGGTCAAGGTTGACTCAACCTTCCATCCTTCCGAGGTCGGTAAAATGAGGACCCAGATTGTTGGGGGCAATAGGCTGACTCTGTAAACCACTTAGAGAGGGCTGTAAAGTTCTATAAAGCAGTATATAAGTCTAAGTACCATTGTTATTGCTGTTTATATACTTTATAGTTCTAAACATCTGTAAAGAACTAAACTCTGGAGACCCCTTAACATGTCAATTGAAGGGAACTTTGTAGGTCTGTCACTATAGCTCAGCATTTGGATATAATAAAATCCTGAAGCATTATTGTGTTACCTATTGTTTATAGAGAAAAAGGAGCCTTAAATTAATGTTTGTTGTGGCCATGTTGCCAAAATATTTGCAGCCTCCGAACACTTGAGCAGAGAATTAGACTCTTCCAGCTCTATTCTGATTGATTGAACTATGCGATGCAGTTTAAAAGTTTTTCTTCCCAAATAAACCACTGTGCTATTGCAAAGGATTCTGGGACTCGTTTCTTGGAAAGGGTACGCCTTTATTGCATCACCTTTAACCAAGGTTGGCTAGGAGTCAGAGCATTCTGGTTTGTTCAGCCCATTAACACTTTTCATAAGAATAAATTGTGGGTTGGTGAGAAGAGATTTTAACCTACTGCCTCAGCGTGACTAATGAGGCAAAAGGCAAGCTTGCTGCCGCTTCTAAAAAGCCAAATGGATTGAATGCATGAAAGCCATCGACTAGCCAAATGCCAGCTATTTCGAATCTAATGTTAGTTATTGACTGTGCCATCACGTGATCGCAGACTATGCAAGCTTCAGAGGGATTGTAATTATATGCAGTGTTTTCATGTTTTAATTTTCTCTTGGCAGGAACACAGGCAAAGTGTAAAAAGAACAAAACAAAAGAGAAGTGGCTTGGGACCAGAAAGAGAAGACTTCTTACTGATCAGTAGAAGATGAGAGGAGAGCCTTTTAGGGCAGTGCCCTTCACCACTTGGTTTGTACAGGCAGTCCTTGACTTATGACCAGGGGTTCGCTTCTGGGGGTTCGGGAGAGCCCCTAACTAAGATTATGTGCAGTTCAGAGAACCCCAAATCCCACTCCGGGCTGGCCCCGCCCACCCTGCCTCGCCCCTCCCAGGAGTCCCCACGCGGCCCGTTTTGGATGCAGGTAAGTGCAGGGCGCACACAGAGGCTCAGGGAGGGCCAAAAACAGGCCTCCTGGAAGTTTGGGAAGGCTGGAAATGGGCCCATTTCCAGCTTCCAGAGAGCCTCCGGAGCCTGGGGAGGCCGTTTTTACCCTCCCGGAGGCTCAAGGAAAGCCTCCAGAGCCCAGGGAGGGCAACCCCCCCCACACCACCATGCTGCAGGAGGCGAACTAGGCCATGTCCACCAGTGGTGGGATTCAATTTTTTTTTACTACCAGTTCTGTGGGCATGGCTTGGTGGGCATGGCAGAGGAAGGATACTGTAAAACCTCCATTCCCTCCCCACCCCACTAACCTGCTTTCCAGGTCCGTTCTCCTGTGCAGTGCAACAAAAAAAAAAGACTCAGCCTGTTATGTATGCAGGTTTGAATGTCATTGGTTTAGTTTGAATTGTTCTTGTAAAATGGAAGAAATGATTGGTTTAAAAAGTGCGGGAAAATCCTGCACTCTGATTGGCTGGCAACTGCGGCTGCTGGCTATAAGTAGCAGCCGCAGCCCAGCCAAATCGGGTCTGTTATGAGCTGTAGTCACTAATAAACTCTTCACTGAAGCACTCCACGTCTGACTCTTCATGCAAACTTAACACAGCCAATCAGCTGGGACTCAGGAGGCGGAGAAGAGATGGGGGCGGGGCCAGTCAGAGATGGGATTTGCCGGTTCTCCGAACTACTCAAAATTTCCAGAACTGGTCAGAACCTGCTGAATATCACCTCTGATGCCCGCCATGGCCATGCCCATCCAGCAACTGGGCAGAGAACCCGTTGCTAAAATTTTTGAAGCCCACCCCTGCTTACAACCACATTTGAGCCCCAAATTTTCTGTTGCTGAGACATTTGCTAAGTGAATTTTGCCCCATTTTAAGACCTTTCTTGCCACCGTGGTTAAGTGAAGCATTGCAGTTGTTAAGTGAGTAACCTGGTTGTTAAGTGAACCTGGCTTCCCCATTGACTTTGCTTGTCAGAAGATCACAAAAGGGGGAATCACGTGATCTTGGGACCCAGCGACGGTCATAACTATAAGCCACTTGCCAAGCATCTGACTTTTGATCACACAATCGTGGGGATGCTGCAAGGGTCGTAACTTTGAAAAATGGTCCTGTCACTTTTTTCAGCACCGTTGAAACTTTGAACAGTCACTAAACAAACTGTTGTAAGTTGAGGACTGCCTGTATTCCCACAACAAACTTAGCCTGATTATCGCACTCTATTCCTGTTGTCACATTGTCTGAGTTTTGCAAGACACACCGAACACAGGCTGGGCTAGCATCTGCCAAAATAGCCACCATCACTGGTGAGTTAAATTGAGAATGAAACATATAGAGCCAGTTTGTCCTAATGGTTAAGGCACCAAGCTAGAAAGCAGGAGACTGTGAGTTCTAGTCCTGTGTGGGAAGCCACCCCCTTCCAGAAGAATAAAATATTCTGAGAAATATTAAAAAGGCAGAATATTCTATTTCCCTAAAGGATAAATAGAGAAACATGCTCTTGGAGACAGGAGGCAGCCCCCAAGTCTTTCTTAATAGCCCTCAGCAGATATTTTGTACCCATTGAGAAAGATTTGGGCCAACCTATCTAAAAACAAAAGACCTCCAGCTCCAGGATGATGGGATTAAGACATGACCCCTCAGGACATAATAGGATTAACCCTCTACCATCTAGCAGCAGAACTTACCCCATTGTACAATCTCCTAGGGATATTGCATCACGCTCCAGGCTTCAACCAAACTTAGCTCAGACAACCTACAGAGCCAGCTATGACCCCTACAACACCAATAGAATACATGTTCTTGCCCAGGAACAGAAAGCTCAAGAGAAGGTATAAAAACCCCTCACTCTCAACTCTGTGTGGCCAGCTCCCTAGGACCTCAAACCCATGTGGTCAGTGGTGGGATTCAAATAATTTAACAACTGGTTCTCCGAACTGCTTGGAATGTTAACAACGGTTCTTCCGGACTGGTGAACTGGCTGAATCCCACCACTCCATGTGGTTCTGCTTCATCATTAAACCATCTTTCCAATCAGCTCCATGTTTCAGTGTCTTTCTCCCAGCTTGGAATTGAACCAGATGGATATTTCTTTCAACACCTGTCTTAGAATGAATGAATGAATGAATGAATGAATGAATGAATGAATGAAAATTGATACTCCAATCAGACAATCCTAAAGACAGAAATGTCCTGTTCTTTGGAAGATAATGGCCATCAAATGAGAAAGAACTTCCTGGAAAAGACTCTGATGTTGGGAAAGATTGAAGGCAAAAGGAGAAGGGGACAGCAGGGGATGAGATGGGTAGATGCAATGAACATAAATTTGGGCAAATCCCAGGAGGCAGAAGAGGACAGGAGCAGGCAGGTTCTTGAGGTTGCAAGGAGTCATACACAACTCAGCATCTGGGCAACAACATAATCATAAGTTCCTTAACTTAAGAATCCACCACACAGGATTGTGGTTGCAGGGAAAATTGGAGATGTATTAGATATTTGCAGCTTTGAGTTATTTATAAAAATAATAGAAGTGGGATATAAATAAACATAATATAAAATAAATAAGTAAATACGGGCAATAACCAAGGATGACCTAAGATATTTTTCCACCTAGAACTAACAGCAAGTTTTCAACTAACTACAGCTTCTCACTGTAGATAGACCCCAAAAAAAACCAAGCTAGAATTAATTGGGTATTAAAGTTGGTTTGTTTGTTCTTTGGCTACCTGCAGATATAACTTAGAATCTTCTTTTCTGAAAATGGAAGCAACCTCTTCTCATCTTTTGCTTCTGGACTGAAGGAGATCCAGATTCATGCAGCTACACAATAAACTATAATTTAATGGATGTGATAGCTTCAAATTGTTGGGCCTGCAACTCTTTAGACATCAACCAGCATGACTCAGGATTCTGAGAATTATAGCCTCAATTTGCCTGAAGGAATCAGACTGGGGACAATCAATGTTAACCATGTAGCTACAAAAACCTCACTTAAACTTAAAAAAAAAGCTTTAGAAAATATTATACCTTCACTACATTCGGTATATGAGAAAAGCAACTGGCAGGGGAAGGATACTGTAAAATCTCCATTCCCACCCCACTCCTGGGGGAAGGTTACTCCAAAATCCCATCCCCTCCCTACCCCACTAACCTGCTTTCCAGCTCCGTTCTCCTGTGCAGGGCAATAAAAGAAGACCCAGCCGATCAGCTGGGACTCAATGGGAGGCAGAGAATAGATGGGGGCAGGGCCAGTCAGAGGTGGCATTTGCTGGTTCTCCGAACTACTCAAAATTTCCCCTACCGGTTCTCCAGAACTGGTCAGAAGCTGCTGAATACCCACCTCTGGTGGAAACTAATCAAGAGGAGAAGCAACTTGGAACTAAGAATAAATTTCCTGATAGTTAGAACAATTAACCAGTGGAACAACTTGCCTCTAGAAGTTGTGAATTCTCCAGCACTGGAAGTTTTAAAGAAGAGATCGGATGATTTGTCTGAAGTGGTGTAGGGTTTCCTGCCTAAGCAGAGGGTTGGACTAGAAGATCTCCAAGGTCCCTTCCAACTCTGTTGTTCTATTCTATTCTATTCTATTCTATTCTATTCTATTCTATTCTATTCTAATTGTATTCTATATGAAGTGTTTTAAGTCGAAGAATACCTGTATCAATCTCAACATCAACATCTTTATCTTGAGTTTAGTTTTCTCCTTACCTTTATTATATTTTTCTTCTCCCACCTATAGCCTGTATTTAATTTTGTCCTGATCTGGCATCCAGGAACATTTTCAATATCCTTAGTATTGCAAGACATGGTCCTCAGTTATGTATTCTTACCAGCTTTCTAGATTGCTCTGTAACAGTTGTTGACTTCAAATTGTTAAGTCCACATTCATATTGCAAATCTGCTTTTTCCATCCATGTGCCAATTGTGTAATTTCAGTTGCTTCCAAAGCCTTAATGAAATTGAAGATAGCTGCTTCAAAGTTTTAATTTCTCAAACGTTGCACAATTCACTGCCTTTTGTGTCTCTTTATTGGACTGTTCTCCAACACAACCACCCAAAAATTTCTTCCCACTTTTATTGCCAGAATGATCCCCCAATCTGTGAATTGAATGATGCTGTAATTTAGGGCAAAAAAAGGGGACTTCAACTTTCCATCTCTCCTGTGCATTTTTTTTATCAAGGTGAGCATTGTCAAGAATAAGGAGAGTCTTTGTTTCAGGGGACAGTTGGAAGGGACCTTGTAGGTCATCTAGTCCAACCCCCTGCCTAAGCAGGAGACCCTACACCATTTCTGACAGATGGGAGTCCAATCTCTTCTTGAAAGTCTCAAGTGATGACACTCCCACAACTTCCAAAGGAAACTTCTGTTCCATTGGTTGATGGTTCTCACTGTCAGAAAGTTTCTCCTTATTTCCAGGTTAAATCTCTCCTTGACCAGTTTCCATCCATTATTCCTTGTCTGCCTTCAGGTGCTTTGGAAAATAGCTTGACCCCTTCCTCTCTTTGGCAGCCCCTCAAATATTGGAGGACGGCTATCCTGTCTCCCCTGGTCCTTCTCTTCACTAGACTAGCCATGTCCAGTTCCTCTAACCATTCTTCATATGTTTTAGTGTCCAATGCACTAATCATCCTGGCTTTATCTTAATATCTTCAAATATCATCTTAATATCTTCAAATCTGTGGCATGAGGAAATTGAAGATGTCACCTTTAAAAACTGGTAGTATAAACTCTGCCTTTTTAAGACCACGCTTGGAATATGCATCCAGTTTTGGTCACCCTATTATAAAAAAGATGTAGAGACTCTGAAAAGAGTGCAGAAAAGAGCAAGAAAGATGATTAGGGGGCTGGAGGTGTTAAGTTTGCATGAAGAGTCAGACCCGAAGAGCTTCAGTGAAGAGTTTATTAAGTGACTACAGCTCGAACGGACCCAACTTGGCTGGGCTACGGCTGCTATTTATAGCCAGCAGCCGTAGTTGCCAGCCAATCAGAGTGCAGGGTTTTCCCGCACTATTTAAACCAATCCTATTTGACATTTTACAAGAACAATTCAAACTAAACCAATGACATTCAAACCTACATACATAACAGGAGGCTGAAGCAAATGAAGAATGGTTGAGGAATTGGGGGTTTTCTAGTCTAGTGAAAAAAAGGACTAGAGGTGACCTGATAGAAGTGTTCCAATATTTGAAGAACTGCCACAGGGGTGAAATTCAAATTTTTCCCTACCAGCTCTGTGGGTGTGCTGTGGGTGTGGCTTGGTATACTTGGTATAATAGTAATAGCAATCAGAGGCGAATTTTTTAGCGATTCAAATCTTCCCTACCACCTCTACCGAGGTGGGCCGAGTGGTTGAATTTCACCTTTGGACTGCCACAAAGAAGCAGAGGTCAACCTATTTCGCAAAGCACCAGAGGGCAGGACAAGAAGCAATGGATGGAAACTAATCAAGGAGAGAAGCAACTTGGAACTAAGGAGAAATTTCCTGACAGCGAGAACAATTAACCAGTGGAACGACTTGCTTCCAGAGGTTGTGTGTGCTTCATCACTGGAGGTTTTCAAGAAGAGATTGGGCAACCCCTTGTCTGAAATGGTATAGGCCCGTGATGGTGAACCTATGGCACGTGCCACAGGTGGCACGCAGAGCCAATTTGTGCCGGCACGTGAGCCACAGGCGAACTTCCGTCACTGCACATGCATGCGCCTCACAGCTGATTTTTGGCCTGTTTGAGGCCTTTTTCAGCCTCCCAGAGGCTTGAGGAAAGCCTTGCAGGCCGAAAAATAGGCCCATTTTGTTACTTCCTGTATTTCCCGAAATACTGGAAGTGATGAAATGGGCCCATTTTTCAGCCTGCTGAAAGGCTGCAGAAGTTTTCCTCAATCCTCTGGGAGGCCGAAAAAGGCCTCAAACAAGCCGAAAATCAGCTGGGAGGTGCAGTGCAAGTAAGGGGGCAGCGGGGGGCAGACGGGGCTTGTGCGTGGATGCCCAGGGGGGCGTGGGGGGGGCGCATGCATTGCCTTCTGGGTGCTGGCACGTGAGTGCGTGCACGCAAATATGCACACAATTTTTGGCACTGGAGCCCAAAAAGGTTAGTCACCACTGGTATAGGGTCTCCTCCTTGAGCAGCGGGTTGGACTAGAAGACCTCCAAGGTCTCTTCCACCTCTGTTATTCTCTTAGTTTCTGAATATGTGACTGGAACACTTGATGCCTTTCAACAGTTTTGGACAATGCAACCTAACCATCTTGACTAGTGTTAAGCTATATATAAAAGATATATATCAAGATATTCTCCTTGCTGACTTTTTGTCCTGTCGTTGAACTTCCATTCTCAAAAGCTTGAATGAACTTGGAAGTTGAGCATAGAACAAAGCAGTTGTATAAAAAAAAAAGATCTTGCAGCCATCAGTAAAGGCTGCAAATTCGGGACTGCATGAGGTATTCATTATTGGCGAGTAATGTGTTCTTTAATGGCTTCTCTGTTCTGATGGCCCAGTCAATTACTCACAGAAGTTTCACTGGTTAACAAGTCTGCAGCTTTGCCAAAATCATCACAGCCATTCATCCCCAGCTCTGAAAATTACATTCATGTGGTTTGCTACTACATTGACTGCTTATCCCATATGCCATTGCCATTCCAGAACATTGCTGAACATGCCAACTCACCACTTATGTGTTATTTCCCAGTTTTCTTGCCCAAATGCCATCCGCTGAACTCCTAACATTTATATCATGTGGAATTGTCTAGGCAGGGGTTGCCAACCTTTTGGACCTCAGGGACCACCAGACTCATAATTTTAAATCCCGCAGACCACTAATACAAATTTTGACTGACAGTGGCTTGCTGACATTGGTGGGAAAGTCGGTCTCATATTCCAGAGCTGCAATAGTCATCCTTTGGTCATCCTGGAGCAACTCATCCATGGCAGGCTGGTGTACCTGGGTGGAGGAGCTGCTCCAGGATTTATTTTATTTTTGTACTTATTTTATTTTGTCAAGCAATTATAAGATAACAGGTATAAGTATAAACATAGTTATGAATACATGAAATGGATACATATAAGAAAAATAAAAAGAAACAATAGGACAGGGATGGTAGGCACGTTGGTGCACTTAGGCATGCCCCTTACAGACCTTTTAGGAAAGGGGTGAGGTCAATAGTAGAAAGTCTAAGGTTAAAGTTTTTGGGGTTTGGGGAAGAAACCACAGAGTCAGGTAGGGTATTCCAGACATTGACCACTCTGTTGCTGAAGTCGTATTTCTTGCAATCAAGTTTGGTGCGGTTTACCTTTGAGTTTGTATCTATTGTGTGCTCTTGTATTGTTATGGTTGAAGCTGAAGTATTCATTGACAGGTAGGACATTGCAATATATAATTTTATGTACTATACTTAGATCGGACTGAAGGCGGCGTAGTTCTAGGTTTTCTAGGTCTAGAATTTCAAGTCTGGTGGCATAAGGTACTGCAACGAGTAGAGGAGTAGAGAACTCTTCTTGTGAAATATTTCTGGACTTTCTCAACTGTGTTAATATCAGATACGTAATGCGGGTTCCAGACTGATGAGCTGTATTCAAGTATTGGTCTAGCAAATGATTTGGTCTAGCAAATGATTTGGTCATCAAAGGATGACCAGAGGGCCAGTCCTGTGACTACTGCAGGTCTGGAATATGGGACCAACTTTCCCACCAATGTCAGCAAGCCACCCCAGGGTGGATTTTCCTCCCCGGCCATTAGTCTTACCTTTCAGTTCCAACTCGCATGGCTCTACTCAAGGTAAGGTTTGCACTTGGGTGCAAGGTGGGAGCCAGCAGGTGGGCAGGCCGTGTGGGTGGCGCATTCTTGTGTACCTGTGCAGTCTGGATTAATTGCTTTGGGGGGAGTGCTTTGGGGGGGATATTTCTCTGTGGACCACCAACATTTTCTCGCAGACCACCCGTGGTCCCCAGCCCACTGGTTGGCAACCACTGGTCCCCTGCTTGAACAGGAGGTTGGACTAGATTAGGTGTCTCCAACCTTGGCAACTTTAAGACTTGTGGACTTCAACTCCCAGAGTTCCCCAGCCAGCAAGGGGCCTTGGAGGTCTGGCTGAGGAGCTCTGGGAGTTGAAGTCCACAAGTCTTAAAGTTGCCAAGGTTGGAGATCCCTGGACTAGAAGACCACCAAGGTCCCTTCCAATTCTGTGTATCCCATACCAAATCTGAGGATTTTGCAATTGGGAGCCACTATCTACTAGATAGAATACATCCAGCCAAAGAAATATTTTGTTTCTGCTTGTAGAGAAAGAAGGTTCTGCTGTCAAAAAGCTCTGATTGAAAAAAAAAATAGATTTCTTGTAATGATTAGCAAAAACAAAAAAAATTTCTTTCCATTTCAGACACACAAGTACATGAAGGTGGGAGACTAGACAGAATTCAGGACTCCAGTGGTTAAATGATTGATTAGGAACTCTTGAGTGTTAATCAAGAAAATGTCCCC
Source organism: Naja naja (assembly GCA_009733165.1). Lineage (NCBI taxonomy): Eukaryota > Metazoa > Chordata > Lepidosauria > Squamata > Elapidae > Naja > Naja naja. The sequence continues at coordinate 53,608,095 of CM019152.1, forward strand.
AGAACAATGGAGTCAGCTTCTGCAGAATTCTTGAATTGATTGAACTAATCAAGGAGAGAAACAACAATTAAGGAGAAACTTCCTAACAGTGAGGACAACTAACCAGTGGAACAACTTGCCTTCGGAAGTTGTGGGTGCTTCATCACTGGAGGTTTTTAAGAAGAGACTGGACAGCAATTTGTTCAGAATGATATACAGGATCTCCTGCTTGAGCAGTAGGCTGGACTATAAGACCTCCAAGGTCCCTTCCAGCTCTGTTCTGATTCTGATTTAATGCATGCCTCCTCAAGTTCTCTTCGGTTGCATCAATTGGGTATGTCTAATCTAATGACAAGAAGGACTAGGGGTGAAAACAAGAGAAGGGGACCAGTCTATTCTCCAAAGCACCTGAAGAGGCAGGACAAGAAGCAATGGGTGGAAACTGAACAAGGAGAGAAGCAACTCAGAACTAAGGAGAAATTTCTTGACAGCGAGGACAATTAACCAGTGGAATAATTTGCCTCCAAAAGTTGTGAATTCTCCAACACTGGAAGTTTTAAAGAAGAGATTGGACAACCATTTGTCTGAAATGGTCTAAGGTTTCCTGCCTGAGCAGGGGGTTGGACTAGAAGACCTCCAAGGTCCCTTCCAACTCTCTTATTCTGTTATACCATGAAGAAATATTAGATTCAATATCAAAGAAATTGATATTGAATCTAATACTCTACAGACGGATGGATGGATGGACTAAATGCTGAAGGATCACAGAACACTGTTACCTTCCCACCAAAGTAGTCCCTATGTTTCTACTTGCATTTTTTACATGCTTTCGAACTGCTAGGTTGGCAGAAGCTGGGGCAAGTAACGGGAGCTCACTCCTTTACGCGGTGCTGGGGATTCGAACTGCCGAATTGCTGACCTTTCTGATCGACAAGCTCAGCGTCTTAGCCACTGAGCCACCACGTCATTAATAGTCCAAAGTCACTATCCACAAGGCCATGACTGACAATTCTGGAATATGGAAATCGTACTTCTTAAAGGATGTCAAAATTGGAGAAAGTTCTTTTATGTTTGAGAGGCTGCAACTCAAAATTACCTGCTTTATTTTGGCTTGGCAGATTGAGTTCTACTTTCGAATCTGACCACTAGCATTCATATATTTGATTTTTAGAAGAGTGGTAAACTTATAATTTCCAACCTGGTAATTAAGAGGAGTGAAATCTGTTGATTACTTTCCGGCTAGTGCATTGATTACAGATATGCGGGATGGAAACTATTATTTTCCCCAACATAACCACTCCATCTTTTTTAACGACTTCTTAGAAAATAGAAAAATGTTCATGTACTCCTTCCCCTAGCCTAGTGTGTGCTTTTTAAAAAAAATTTATGCAAATTGTCCAAGAATCTTAATTTTATGAACTTCTTTATACTTATTTCCAAATTTAAAACATAAAGTTTATCAGTGTATACTATAAAAGGCAGCTTTACTTGGAACAGTATATATGTATGTATGTATGTATGTATATATGTATGTATGTATGTGTATGTGTATATATATATATATTGTCATGCCCCTGGTGGAGACTGACTCTGAGGGAGAGGAGGAACAGCCAACAGGGAGTGGAAGTGTGGCTCCGGAGGTTGTGGAGGAGGCTGGGGAGGGGCAGAGGCTGGCTGAGCAATCAGAAGAGGATCCAGGCCCATTCCCTCTCCATCCTAGGGCATGCAGGGAGGAGAGGATAAGGGAGAGACATGGTCTACTCTGGAGGAGAGGGCCTTGATCCTCTTCATGGGCTGCAGCTGTGACAACTGGATAAAAGGACGGAGATGCATATGGGTGAACACTGGAAACAAAGCATGGAAATATCTCTAGTTTATTGTTCGTCTCTGAGTTTGGCATCCTTCCCAGTGTGTGTTCTGATATCTGTGGATGTCTTCAAGCCCTTATATTGCATGGTTTGTGTTGTTTTTTACTCTTTATAATTTAAATGGCATTTCCTCCTTCTTGTAACTGCTTGTGTGGGAGTTTTTTGTCTCAGGTGAAGGATATTTGGAGCTTGGAAGCAAAGTGAAGGGGCTTCACCTGTTTTTTTGTGACTGTGTTTATTTTGTATCCCACCCTGGGCCATCATATATCTATTTCTATATATCATCTCTCTCCCTCTTTTTATCTATTTATCTATCTATCTATCTATCTATCTATCTATCTATCTATCTATCTATCTATCTCCAGGTCACAAGCTCAGTGCTTTAACCACTGAGCTATCATGCCCCCTGTAAGCCATTATTAAAGAGATACAAATACAACACAGCCACCAAAGGATTAAAAATGACCACATGAGTTCAGTATAGTTAAACAAAAGTGCGTATGGACAAGGCTATGGTTTTCCCAATTGCAATGTATGGCTGTGAAAGTTGGACTGTAAGGAAGGCTGAGTGCCAAAAAATGGAGGGCTTTGAACTCTGGTTCTGGAGGACACTCCTGTGAGTCCCTTGGACTGCAAGGCGATCCAACCGGTCAGTCCTAGAGGAGATCAACCCTGACTGCTCTTTAGAAGGCCAGATCCTGAAGATGAAACTCAAATTCGTTGGCCACCTAATGAGAAGGAAGGACGCACTGGAGATGAGCCTCATGCTGGTTGAGGGCAAAAGAAGAAGAAGGGGACGGCAGAGAATGAGGTGGCTGGGTGGAGTCAAGGAAGCAGTCGGCATGAGCTTAAATGGATTCCAGGGGATGGTAGATGACAGGAAGGCCTGGAGGAACATTGTCCATGGGGTTGCGATGGGTCTGACATGACTTTGCGACTAACAACAACATAGTTAAACATTTAATAACATTCCAATGTTATATCATCCTCAAAAGATGCCGGGACCTTAAAAAAAAAAGAAAAGGCCATTTGAAGTAGCTTGCTTTTAAAATCTGTTTGAACTGCTTTGGATTCAGCCCCAGGAGCGCTGCTTCTGAAACTGGCTTGGATCAAAACCAGCCCTATTATTTGTTTGGTCTCAGGGCAGTGATGCTAAGGAACAACCAAGTATTAGAGGACAAAGCTTCTTCCACTAGTGGTAGTCCTAGAACTGGAGGTCACCCACCAAGATTGAAACCTGAAAAAATCAAGACTGGCAAAAGAAAGGGGGGATTTTTTTTTTTTACACAACCTGTAGTTAAACTTTGCAGTTGGTCACCATGAGATGAGATGGTAGCTACCATCTTGGTAGGGTTCAAAAAAGGATTGGGCCAATTCATGAAAGACATGGGGATCAGCGAGTCTTGATGGTCTTGGGACCTTCCCTTGAGCCATCTGCGGGTCCAAGCCACGTTCTTTCTTCTCTCCTTCTTTCCCTTCCTCCTCTTCTCCCCACCCTCTCTTCCCCTCTCCTCCTCTGCTGTCCTCCTCCTCTCCTCCTCCTTCTTTCCCTTCCCTTCCCTTCTGCCCTCTCCTCCTCCCTCCCCTTTCCCTCCTCTCCTCTCCCTCTCTCCCCAATTCTCCTCTCCCCTCACCTCTGCTATTCCCTTCTCTCATCTCCTCTCTCTCCTCTCCCCTCCCCTCCCCTCCCCTCCTCTCCTCCACCCCTGTCATGTCCCCTCTCCTCCTCTTCCCTTCCCTTCCCGCTCCCCTCCTCTCCTTTCCTCTCTCCTTGCTGAAGTTCTTATGTACTCTACTGTCCTCAGAAAAGTAATTTGCTATAAGTGATACTTTTAGTATGATTATTGTGGCTTTTCCTCCTATCTCCCAAGATCATTCACACATTGCATTACAGGTATTTTTCCATCCTTCACAGTAGACAGGAAAATGTCTCTCGGCCATCTTTGCATGGTATGGCCTACAGGTGCCATCTCTACAACTCTATGATTCCTTTGGAGATGTTCTGAGACAATGAACTACAATCAGGGGTGGGGTTCTACCGGTTCGGCCCAGTTCTATAGATCCGGTAGCTCCAAAGAGCAGCAGACACCGAACCGGTTCTCTCTGAAGATTGTCTTTTCTTCGGTTGGGCCTGCCCGCCCACCTGGACTCTAGGCTGTCTTTTATTCTTACCTCAGTTGCTTTGCACAGCACAACTGAGTGCCATGCATCAGCAGGAGATGGTGATTGCTTGCAGGAGTTGTTTTTCAAGTACTGCACACGTGTGCTTACCGAACCGGTTGTTATGCCGGTAGGATCCCACCCCTGACTACAATCCCCAGCAACCTTACTAGAATGGCTAATGATTTTAAAAAAATACCCCAGGGTACGTCTTTTCTGGGTTTTAATGCAAATGTAATCATTAAAAAGGGGTGTTTAAAACAGATACAAGATAGTGCAGTCCCAGATTTTTACCAGGAACAGAAGAGGCCAAAATGTCTCCATCTGTACACCAGATGCCATGCAGTTAATTGCGACCAAGTGAAGAAGAAGAGCAACTACGTAAGAGAAGGAAGAAGATAATACATCATTGGACTTAAAAAAAACATTTCATTATAATAAGAGCTAAAAATAAAAAGTTAGGAGCCTGATAACATCTCAGGATTAAAAAGCAATTCATCCAGAGAAGACCAGCTCATTTCAAATGAATAAAACACTATTGATTTCTCCCATTATCGGCTCACCTCTTGAGAAATTTAACAGACAGGCATTGTCCAATTGTCTTGGAAAGGATAAATCTGGAAATAATGGGGCTAATTTTTCTTCTGATTATAATTGTCCTTTGGTCTTTATTCCTTCCTGCCTCTGATAATATTAGTGGACACTTCTTTTGAAGTGCAGCTTAAAAGGAGATACCAAAATTTGCCATTCTTTTCCCTGTTAGTTGCTTTCGGAAGAAGGATAAGGAATCGCTGTAAAACAGCAACTGTACAATGCCCTTTTTTTTACTAGATAATCTTGGAGAACTCCATCTGTAAGGGAATTATCTGAGTCTGGGAATATAGACTTCCAAAACGTGGCATGAAACAGAATATAGAATAACAGCGTTGGAAGGGACTGTGGATCAGAGGTGGTATTCAGGCAGTGGCAATTGGTGGCAATAGGTGGTGGCAGCAATCCCTGCTACCTGGAACAGGCCAAAAATGGGATGTGCAGAGGTTGAAAATGGGTGGAGGCAGTGATAGGCTGAAGTGGCAATAGGCAGAGGCAGCGATAGGCGGAGATGGTGATAGGTGGAGCCAGCGTACCAATGGGCGGTGATAGGCTGAGGCGGAAATAGGTGGAGGCAGCGATAGGTGGAGGCAGCAATGGGTGGAGATAGGCTGAGCTGATCCCCGCAGCCTGGAACAGCTGATTGGTGATATTCTGGGAGGCTGATCCAACCACCAATCAGCTGCTCGTGCTAAATCAGGCTGTGCTGAAGCTGACCAGGCTGTTTGCTGTTTGCTGCAAGGAGGCAAATTGCTGGGAGGCAGAGGCCAAAGGATGGTGGGCGGTGGTTGGGTGGGGCTTCAGGGACATTGGGTCTATGAAAGGCACAGATATTTCTACCCACTTTTTTGGAGGAAAAAAGTATGCCTTATATTGCGAAAAATATGGTAATTAGCATCTATAGTGTATTGGTTCCAATATCATAATAGTTATGGGGCAGATTTCACAAGCAAGGAAGGGGTTAAAGAAAGGCGGCTAAAAGAAATGCAAGACAACTGCGAACTTTTCTTTTCCTAACCCTTTATATTTCGAAGAGTTAAGAAATTATTTATTTATTTATTTATTTATTTATTTATTTATTTATTTATTTATTCGACTTATATGCGCCCCTCTCCCAAAGGACTCGGGCTCTCACAGATTAAAAGAAAATACAACAATAAATTACCTAAAAACCGTATTAAACAAACTAAGCCGAATTAACATTAAAACCCCCAAAGATTAAAATCAAGAAAACCCAAGGAGTCAGCATAGCCCAGATTGTAAAAACAGCCAGTGTTGAAACTCATCGTAAGTACATCAAAGTCCTGTGCTGCTTCTTGTACTGATAAAAGCAAAAGCCCGAAGCTACCAAAAACTCTTTAATCATTGTTGATTTAACTATAGAGCAATCATGTCTACATGTATTGAAGCGAACTCCAGCTCTACTAACAGGTCTCAGCCTGTTCTCTAGGTATGAATCCTCCAAAGGATTCATAAAGCATTGATGTTACGGCCCATGCCTCTGAATATCTTCCTCTGCTCTCACCTGCACAAAGTAAGAGACAATTTCCAGCAATAATACATAAACTGGAAACAGTTAAGGAAGGAGAAAAACCAGAGGTACAAGTACAAGTAGAGATTAAGTGTCTCCAGTTCAGGGGTGGGATTCTCCCGGTTCGGACCGGTTCGGGGGAACCCCTTGTTCCAACAATCAGCTGGCTCCAAACCAGTGGAAGGTAAGCATTAGCTTTTTTTAAACGCAGAGCACGCACGCGGAATGCACATTTGGTGTGCGTGCGTGCAAAGCAGCACTCACCGAATCGGTTGTTATACCGGTTGAATCACACCCCTGGTCCAGTCATGTCGTTACACAAGCACATGGGACTATGAAAATGGAGCGTATGTGGTTAGACATAATAGCATTCTTCTTCTAAGTCAAGGTCATGTTATTTCTGCACCTGGCTGAGGAGTGGTTGAGGGAACGTCTCAAGTTGGGACAGATGGTGATTGGGGCATGTGATGCAATGAGGGGTGCAGGGGATGGATTTGTAATATTTTACTTATTGAAGGGAAACGCGGAACTTTCAGATTCGGGATTTCCCAGATGTGCCAGTTGGCTACTCTAATAAAAGGAACTTTTGAGAGGATGTCTGTCTCGGAGTTGGAGTTGAGGTTTTCTGGAACACTGACAGTGTGTCTGCAACTCTTTAAAGCAAACTCACTATAGAGAGTATTTTAACTTACTGCACCTCTGTATGGTTTGCCAATTTGCACAGGGGAAGATAGGACAGCACTCCAGAGGGTTAATGTCATTGCCCAGAAGATCATTGGTTGCCCTCTCCCCTCTTTGGAAGAACTTTATAGTTCCCGCTGCCTTAAGAAAGTTCAAGACATCATTAAAGATCCATTTCATCCTGGGAACCCTTTGTTTTTGAACTATTACCATCTGGCAGATGGTAGAGGATAATAAAAACAAGGACAAATAGGCTGAAAAACAGCTTCTATCCCAGGGCAGTAACTGTATTAAATTCTGCTGTATAGTGCAATATTAATGCAATATCGGGTTTTCAATTCAATTGTATAGAATGTGAAGGATGTGTGTTTGTGTTTTATGTTTATAGTTATAATGTACCCTGAAAATGGCATTTAATTTCATTGTACAAGGTGCAATGACGATAAAGTAAAAACACAACTCAACTTTTCCCAAGATAGCACAACTGGTCTCTATAAAGGGCATGTGGCCCAGGAACTGACATAGCTGCTTTAATGAGCTAGACCTCCGCTTGTGTCCAAAGTCCCTTTTTTAGGATTTATCTAACTCTCTCCATGTCACATATGTAGGGGGGGCAATTTTTCAACAAGGGGAAGGATGGAAGTTCTGCTCATAGGAATGTGTGTGTGTGTGTGTGTGTGTAATGAAGTAACATATGCAGGAAGAAAATAAACCTTACTTAACTGACTGCGGTTTAGCTGGTAGAGAAGAATTAAGGGGAAAAATTAGTTGATCCTGTCACCAAATTGAATGTTGGAAAGGTGACAAAAAATTATAGGTTCTCTTTCAGTTGGTATAAGACAGACTGAAAGGGTATATTACTTATGCATGGCTGAATTACAAAAAGATGTGTGAAATCTGTCTCAATTTGTATAACACAGATTGAAAGGGTTTATTACATACACATGGATGAATTACCAAAAGATGTGAAATCTATTTTGTGTTTTTTAATATTAGATATATTTGAATTTTTCTCTTCACATTTTCGGTTACCACTTCAGATATGGACCATGGCTTCTGTTGCTTTGGAACAAAATCCCTCTATCATATCTCCCTCCCTCCCTCCCTCCCCCTCTGTTTCTCCTTCTGTGTGTGTGTGTGTGTGTGATCTCTCTTTCTATCTAACTATCTGCCTGCCTGCCTGCCTGTCTCTGTCTATCTATCTATCCATCCATCCAACTACCTATCTATGCCTCCATCTATCCATCTATTTATCATGTATATTTATCTACCAACCTACATGTCTCTATCTGTTCTGACCCAAGTCTCGTTCAAAGCAAACAAACATGAAACAGAGAGAAAAGCAAAACCTTTGTAATGCTTCTCTGTTAATTCTGTTCGTTCATAGTAAAATGCTATTAAAAACTAATTGTCCCAGATAAGAACAAGCCTTGCCAAGGTTGTGCAAGGCTGTCAAGAACACTAGATTAAATTGCAAGGAAATAATCAAAACCAAAAGTCTCCAAACACAAACCAGGATAGTCCGAACTTCCACAAGACTTGAAGTGCAAGAACTTCTTTGCTTCCTGCAAAGAATCCCACCTCTGAGGGCTGGCTTTTATCCCTTAAGGGAGGGGCCATCACCTTGCAGCCTTACTCCCGAGTCGTCCGTGCTGCTGCAGCTGCTCTTTCCTTCAAGCAGCCCTGCACGCATGAGCACTGGGCACAGGCTCCTCGGGGGCCTCTGCATCATTGCTGCCAGCCTCCACAAGCTCCAAAGGCAGCACTCCACTCCCTGAGGGTCCTGGCCCATCTCTACATCACACGCAGGCCCCTCATCCAAGTCCTCACTCTCGAGACCTTAGCCATTTGCACCTGCTGCCGGCAAACCACAACACTATCTATCTATCTATCTATCTATCTATCTATCTATCTATCTATCTATCTATATCGTACCTATCTATCTAATCTATCCATATTTCTACCTACCTATGCCTCCATCTCATCTATATCTATCCATCTACCTACCTACCTATCATCCATCCATCCATCCATCCATCCATCCATCCATACATCTACCTACTTGTGCCTCCATCTGTCCATCTATATCTATCCATCTACCTACCTACCTATCCATCCATCCATGCCTCCATCTATCCATCTATCTACCTTTCTATCATCCATCTATCTGTCCATCCATCCATCCGTCCATCCATCCAACCAACCATCCATCCCTGAAGGATAATAAGAACCTTGGTGGCACAAAGGTTAGAATGCAGTTTTGCAGGCAAACTCTGTCCCCAGCCTGGAGTTCAATCCTGACAGGTTCAAGGTTGACTCAGCCTTCCATCCTTCTGAGGTGGGTAAAATGACAACCCAGATTGTTGGGGGCAATAGGCTGATTCTGTAAATCAGCTTAGATAGTTCTGTAAAGCACTGTGAAGTGATATATAAGTCTAAGTGCTATTGCTGCAATTGAAACAGTAGGGAAGAGTTTTTTTCACCCTCACCGAAATGCTTATTGCTAATTCAAAATCTCCAGCTCCATTTCAATGCCCCACTTTTCATTTTCCTTACCAATCACCCCCATGCTTAGCATCACAGCAGCTTTAAGGAAAAGGGATTTTAAAAAAGTCAAGAAGGTAGACAGGATATCACAATGGAAGCCCCATCTCTTTTCATATGTGTAGGTGATGTAGGAGATGAGCAGCTGAGCCCGAAGGAGGAGTCAAGTCTGTCATTAGTCTTCAGTCCTTTCATGCCTACAAGAGCTCTAAGTCCCACCCACCTTGAATTCCATTGACTCTAATCTACCACCAATTTGCTTTGACTGTTAGTAGTTCAGATTCTTATAGAGACTGTTAGCAGGCAGTAAACCTATTTTCATTTGAACTGCCTTGCCTCCTGATTTCCTCTGCCTGACGGGTGATGCACATAAAACAGAAGAGGGACTTTTGTGAGACATGGGCACCATCTTGTTTTTTCTTTTTGACCCTCTTCCTGCTTAGCAGCAATTTGATCTTAATTCTCTTTATGCTATTTTAGGATGTTCTCCCCATCTTGTAAGTTTTTCCCACTTAATATTTTCTTGGGGCTTCTGAAACAGTTGGAATTCTCTTAAGAATCACTATACTTCATTCATTTGTTCATTTGTTTGTTCATTTGTTCATTCATTTGTTCATTTGTTCATTTATTCATTTGTTCGTTTGTTCGTTCATTCATTCATTCATTCATTCATTCATTCATTCATTCATTCATTCATTTTATATGTCCACCTATCTCACCATACTCATTTTGGGTAGCTAACAATATTTGTTTACAGATAATCCTTGATTTACAACCATTCTTTTAGTGGGACATAGTGGCTCAATGGCTAAGATGTTGAGCTTGTTGATCAGAAAGATCGGCAGTTTGGTGGTTCAAATCCCCAGCACCGCGTAACGGAATGAGCTCCCGTTACTTATCTCAGCTTCTGCCTACCTAACAGTTCGAAAGCATATAAAAATGCAAAGGGAAGGGAGGAACATAGGATGGGAAGGAAGGAAGGAAGGAAGGAAGGAAGGAAGGAAGGAAGGAAGGAAGGAAGGAAGGAGAAGATGGGACAGGAGGAAGGAAGGAGAAGGTGGTACAGGAGGGAGGGAAGGGGAAGGAGGAGGAGGAGGAGAGGAAGGAAGGTATGAAAGAAATGTGGGACAGGAGAGAGGAAGGAAAGAAGGAAAGAGAAGGTAGGATAGGAGCTAGGGGGAAGGAAGGAAGGAAGGAGAAGGTGGGACAGGAGAGAGGAAGGAAAGCAGGAAAGAGAAGGTGGAACAAGAGGGTGGGAGGGGAAAGGAAGGAACGAAGGGTTAGTTTGTGGTCCTGTGTTGTTGTGTTGGTTCTCTTGTGTTATGGAGCTCAATAATTTAAATATACTGTAAAAAAAAAGAACCTGCGACAGGTAGGACTGTGTTAAAAAAATAGGCCGGGCATAAATTTCTAAATACATTAAAAGCATTAACTTGTTTTACCACTAACTGTTAAATCCTGAGTCTTGTTTAATAAGGGTTCTTCCATCTAATCACCCTCAGTGATTATTAGAGGATAATTTGGCTACGGCAGAGAGAGAAATTTAGAATTTTAGATGGAATGGAGTCCCTTAGAAGACAAAACTGCTATCGAACCTCCTAGACATAGTGAAAATTCTTCTGAAAACCATCACAAAAATCACTAAAAGCGACAACATCACGATCTTTCAAAGCTTATCCATTTATTCTAACACAATAGCCCACCGATGGCTGCCCTCCCCAATTTTAAGTGACTAATAAAGGGCCTATTATTAGGTTTCTAAGGACTGCCACAACACTGCATCACTCAAGCGTCAAAATCTTTCATCTTTTGGCCTTAACTGACGGCTGCAATTTAGGTGTCCTCTCCCAACCCAGCTAAGTGACAATTCTCAGCACGGTAGTGGGCTCAACAAAAGCACCAAAAGTAGAATAAAAAAAAATGCCTGACATTACATCAACAGGTCTAAAGCTCTTTAACTTAGAGAAATGACTACTTGTCAAATGGAAGGAGTTTGGAAGAGAAATACTTGTCTAATTTGGAAAACACGTTCCTTGGGAGACAAGGGCTAGAACAGGTGGAAGATTTCAAAAGTTCTTCTTTAAACTGAAGGACTGGAATCATGCCGGCCATTGAAAAGGTAGTCCCCAACTTACAATCATTCATGTTGAGACTTTGGGGAAAGTTCAGAGAAAAGCAGTTAAGATGATCAAAGGCTCGAGACTAAAACATATGAAGAACGGCTGCAGGTTTTGGGTTGGGCTAGTCTAGAGAAAATAAGAATTAGGTATTGTGGCCCGCCGGCGGCTGACGGAGCTGGCATCAGAGTCGGACAGTAGCGAGGAGGTTGCGGAGGAACCTGGGCCAGTCTTGGGGGCTGAGGAAGGCTCAGAAGAGGGCTCTGCATCGGAGGCAGAGTTGGGGCCAGGTGTGATGACCCGGAGTGTAACACAAACATAACAAAATCCAAAACGTAAATAAATGTCCTTTAATGCCTCCAACTTGGCCCCACTGTTCAATAATTCTCAGTTGGAGATAAAACGTACTCAAAATAGTCTTCAAAAGAAAGCAATACAGTCCGAATTTAATGAGCAGATAGAGGTGAAAATAAAAACCAAACTACAATGATGAAATTTCCACAATGGAACAGGAGAAGTATTTACCAAATTCAAGGAGATAACAAGGCACAGTCTGTTGGAAGGAGGCCAACCAAGATAACTTCAGACCAAAATAAAACACGCTTTGTCTCCAGCGTTTGCGAGAACGCAGGTCCGTCCTCTTATTCAGTTGTCACAGCTGCAGCCCATGAAGAGGATCAAGGCCCTCTCCTCCCGAGTAGACCATGTCTCTCCCTTATCCTCTCCTCCCTGCGTGCCCTAGGATGCAGAGGGGATGGGCCTGGTTTTTCCTCTGACTGCCCAGCTGGCCTCTGCCCCTCCCCAGCCTCCTCTACAACCTCCGGAGCCACACTTCCACTCCCTGTCGGCTGTTCCTCCTCTCCCTCAGAGTCAGTCTTCACCAGGGGCATGACACCAGGGCAGGCTGGCAGTCATCAGCTGCCTTCAGACTCAGACAGCAGTGAGGTGGGGGAGTTTCTGGAACTGGTTCCCAGCCTGCGCATGCGCAGGGCTACCAGAAGACAAGAACAATCGAGAAATCAGGGTCGACTCAGGAGTAAGGCCACACCTCAGAGATGATTGGCCCCTCCCATAGGACATAAAAGAGGAACGAACAGGACGTGAGCATTTGCAGGAAGCAATTAGTTTGTCGGGTCAATTCAAGCTTTGAAAAATTCTGTTTGACTCTGTGTCAAGTTTGGCCTCGCTCTGCATCTGGCAATTAGTTCTCTGGCAGCACTCCAATAAATCCTGCAATAAGGGGGGTGTTTATAACCATTCCCCTGAAAGACTTGTTTGTGAAGCCTTGCAGGCTGTGAATGAATGTAATTCACAGCCATGGAAATAAAAGAGGTTTTGCCGGAACTAAGATTGTGTTTTATGCTTTCTAAGGAAGCCTAGTTCAGAATATTAAGGGTGACATGATAGCAGTATTCCAGTATTTGAGGGGCTGCCACAAAGAAGAGGTGCCTTTGGGACAATTATGCAAAGGCCCAGCTTTTTGGAGAAGGCACAAACCGTGTGACAAAACTTAACGACTGCAGTGATTCATTTAACAACAGCGTCTGCAAAGGTTGTGAAATAGGACAAGACTCACTTAATAACTGTCTCACTTAGGAATTTTGGGCTGTTATGATTGTAAGTCAATATTACCTATATCTTTGTAGAATTATTTGTGGCTCAGGTGTCCTTGGTACTCTCTGAGTTTGGTTGTTTTCAGTGGTGGGGTTCAAAAAAATTTATTACTGGTTCTGTGGGTGTGGCTTGTGGGCATGGTATGGGTGGGTGGGCATGGCTTGGCGGGCATGGCAGGGGAAGGATACTGTAAAATCTCCATTCTCTCCCCACCCCACTAACCTGCTTTCCAGCTCCGTTCTCCTGTGCAGGGCAACAAAAGAAGACCCAGGCAATCAGCTGGGACTCGGGAGGCAGAGAATAGATGGGGGCATGGCCAGTCAGAAGTGGGATTTGCTGGTTCTCTGAACTAGTCAAAATTTCTACTACCGGTTCTCCAGAACTGGTCAGAACCTGCTGAATGCCACCTCTGGTTGTTTTCTTGCAGGTGTTTCATTACCCCAGCTAGGTAACATCAACCACACTGATTATGTTGCCTAATAAAACACCTGCAAGAAATCCAAAGTATGAGCACTAAGCATGCCACAAAAACCAGCCTTTAATCTGAGGCTGTCTAAACTAAGCATCTTTTGAGCCCACTCTTCCAGGATTTGAAAGCAGAATATCTCACAATTTTCAAATCTATTCTGATTTTAGCTTTGAGAGAAAGCCAGGGACCGATTCCTGTTTAAAAACTACTGACATGTCAGGTCTATAGGGAATACATGATGAAAGAGTCCACAGAGCCAGTGATTTTTCATAAATTGGCATATATACCAATTTTTTTTTTTAATGGACAGGGAAGGAAGGGACAAACCTCCAATCTGGTGGGTTTTCTCCTGCATCCCCCACCCATCGTCCAGGCTTACTGGAGTCCCCCTCCCCAAACAGGCTTTTGGATTCCGTTCTTCCAGAATTCAGCAAAACTGCATCGAGCCATCTCTTCCCCCCCACTTTTCACTTCTGGTTCAATTGACGTGAGTGACACTCACCTTAATGGAGCCTTGATTATTTTTTTTTAAAGTCTATTGTCTTTATTCTTCCATTTTTATTTGATTTGGGTTTTTCAAAGCCGGCATTCATCTCAAGTGAACATTGCACATTGCACCCACACACAGACATACACACAGACACATTATATCTAAATCTATATCTATCTATCAATCTATACATCTATACATCTATCTGTCTAATATCTCTCTATCTTTCTATCTCTCTGTTTCTCTCTCTACCTACCTACCTACCTCTATCTCTCTATTTTTCTATCTCTCTATCTCTATCAATCTATCTAATATCTATCATATACGTATATATCAATCTCTCTCTCTACCTATCTACCTACCTACCTATCTACCTATCTCTGTCTATCATCTATCTATCTATCTATCTATCTATCTATCTATCTATCTTATATGTAATCTCTCTACTTACCTACCTACCTAATCTGTCTTTCTATATCTATCTATCTATCTATCTATCTATCTATCTATCTATCTATCTATCTATCTAAATTTATTTATTTATTTATAGAATAAATAAATAAATTTTAAAAAATCTCCAAGGTCTGGAGGAAGGGAGGGAGAGAGAGAGAATATCTTGTCTTTCTTTACATAAAAAGACAGGATATTAAATCAAGAGGTTTAAAGAAAATACCGCCAAGGTCTGGGTGACGGTTATGCTTTGCGCGGATGCCAGCAAGCCTTTGCGGCTAAAGTTAACAAAGGTACACCGCTGGAACTCTCCTCGCGGTGGGCGTGCAAGAGGTGGGCGTGCAAGGGAGCCCATCCTGTCTTCCTCAACGGGGACGGTGGGGGGGAGAGAAATGAGGCGGTGCCAGCAGCAAGAACCCCCCCTTCCTTCTAACACCAGTTGGCTAAAAGGGGGCAGGCGGGTCCTTACACAGGTAGAGCGAGCGAGGCGCCCGGTTTGCACCGTTTTCTGCACTTCTCCACGCCCGGGCTTGCTGAAGCTTGAACCGCGCCTCCGCCTGCCGAGTGCAAATCCGAATCAGCTTCGTTGCCAGTCCGTCTCCGTTTCCCCGGGTCCCTTCTTCTTCTTCTTCGGAAGAGCGGAGAACCATTCCCGATGGACCCGGGCCGCCGGGAAGGCGCTCCAGCTTGGCTGGGCTTGCTTCTGCTTGCAATAGCCCCGGCTGCGCTGCGCGGTAAGTAGAGGCGGGAAAGGCTCGGAGACGGCAAGAATAACGCGAGTTAGAAAAGGGACCTTGGAGGTCTTCTAGTCCAACCCCCAACCCCACCCTTCCCTGCCCGTAGCAGGAGATCTGATACCATTCCGGATTTTCTTTGGCCAAAAGGCTGACTCTGCAAACCGCTTTAACGCCGTGAAGCGGTATATAAGTGTAAACCGCTTAGAGAGGGCTATAAAACTGTGAAGAGAGAGAGAGGGAGTTTAGATAGATAGAAATAGAATAGAAATAGATATGAGAGAGAGAGAGATTTTCTCTGGTCAAAGAAATCAGTTTGTGCATGTCAGCAACTGTTGTGAATGGTGGTTAATGTTAATCTTTCCATCTTTCTGCATATAGTAATGTTGCTGCAGTAATCAGATATTGAAATAAACTTCCATGCCTTTTTTTCTGACTCTTTAAAGGCACAGAAATATTTCCAAGAGAAACCAAATACAACTATACAGTGATTTATGTCAATGGCTTACTAAGAGCTGTGGTGGTGCAGTGGTTCCAATGTAGTATCGCAGGCTAATTCTGCTGACTGTTTGCAGTTCAATCCTCACTAGCTGAAAGTTGACTCAGCCTTCCAGCCTTCCGGGGTCGGTAAAATGAGGGCCCAAATTTTGGGAGGCAGTAGGCTGACTCTTTAAACTGCTTCAAGAGGGCTGTAACACACTGTGAAGTGGTATACAGGTAGTTCTTGATTTACAAGAGTTCATTTAGTGACCGTTCGAAGTTACAATGCCACTAAAAAAAGTGAATTATGACCATTTTTGATATGTACAACCATTTCGGCATCTGTGGTCACATGATCAAAATTCAGACACTGGGCAACTGATATATATATATATATATATATATATATATATATATATATATATATTTGTTTTCGTAGATTTTCACGGGTAAAGGTATGTAGGTCTTGGTGTGGGTCTTGTCCGTGTAAGATTGAGAATACCTTGGCAGCGTTTGGCGAATCTCATCCGTCATCTTCAGGCTGGTGTCTTCAGCTTCGTTTGGAGATAAGTTTGGATCCCTCAAGGAGGGAACGAAGCTGAAGACACCAGCCTGAAGATGACGGATGAGATTTCACGCTGCCAAGGTATTCTCAATCTTACACGGACAAGACCACTATATATATATATATATATATATATATATATATATATATGCCTCTGTGGCACAGTGGTTGGAGTGCAAGCTACTTCTGCAGCCAGCTGCCTACAATTTGCTAGTTCAAATCCCACCAGGCTCAAGGTTGACTCAGCCTTCCATCCTTCTGAGGTGGGTAAAATGAGGACCCAGATTGTTGGGGGCAAGAGGCTGACACTATAAACCACTTAGAGAGGGCTATAAAGCGGTATATAAGTCTAAGTGCTATTGTAATTACTGTTGCTAATTTGTGATACTGCTTTGTCACACAATCAGCTCTTTCATGTCAGTTACTACTCTGTGTAAAAATTATAGTTTTGCCCATCCATTCAGATAACAGATAAACAGAGTTGGAAGGGATCTTATAGGTCATCTAGTCCAACCCCCCCCCCGTCCAAGCGGGACACCGTACACCATTTCTGACAAATGGCAGTCCAATCTCTTCTTGAAGGTCTCAAATGATGGAGCGCCCACAACTTCCGAGGGCAACTTCAGTTCCATTGGTTGATTGTTCTCACTGTCAGAAAGTTTCTCCTTATTTCCAGGTTAAATCTCTCCTTCTTCAGTTTCCATCCATTATCCCTTGTCTGGCCTACAGTTGCTTTAGAAAATAGCTTGACCCCTTCCTCTCTGGCAGCCGCTCAAATATTGGAAGACTGCTATCCTGTCTTCTCTGGTCCTTTTCTTCCCTAGACTAGCCAGGCCCAGTTCCTGTAACCGTTCTTCATAATGCCTTAGTCTCCAGTCCCCTAATCATCCTGGTTGCGCTGCCTTCAGATGGGCTGCCTTCAGATGGATAGCTATTTGACCTTTTAGTCACAATGGGTTACACAGGCACTCAACACTTCCAGCAGAGTGATGGATTTTAGCCGAGAGATTTAACCTTTTGGTAAAACCAATAGATACACCAGTGTCAAAAAGGTTTATTTCGAAATAACAGCCTGCAACATCCTAATTTGAAAGAACGCAAGAGTAGGAAACAATTCATAATGCATAGAAATCCAAGTTGAACGATCATGCCAGAATTTCTTTAAAAGAAATGGAGATGTCTTCAGTTGTTCACAGCTTTAAAGGATCACAGTCCCCACTTTGCAAACCACTGAACTAGTGTGTGGTGCAAGGGCTTCCAACATCTGGCCTGTAATTTGCTCAATCAAATCACCTTAGCTTACCCCTTAAAATATTATAAACGTATGTCTGACACTGATACAGATTAACAGAGTTGGAAGGGACCTTGGAGGTCATCTAGTCCAACCCCCGCCGAAGCAGACCCTACACCATTTTTGACAGATGGCAGTCCAGTCTCTTCTTCAAAGCCTCCAGTGATGAAGCTCCCACAACTTCCGAAGGCAACTTCTGTTCCATTGGTTGGTTGTTCTCACTGTCAGAGAATTTATCCTTATTTCCAGGTTGAATCTCTCCTTGATTAGCTTCCATCCATTATTCCTTGTCTGGCCTTTGGGTTCCTCGGAAAATAGCTTGACCCCTTCCTCTCTGTGGCAGCCTTCAAATATTGGAAGACTGCTATCCTGTCTCCCCTGGTCCTTCTCTTTACTAGACTAGCCATGCCTGGTTCCTGCAAGCGTTCTTCATATGTTTTAATCTCCAGTCTCCTAATCATCTTGGTTGCTCTTCTCTGCACTTTATCCAGAGACTCAACATCTTTTTATAGTGTGGTGACCAAAACTATGCATTACTCCAGGTCTAGATTACAGATATAATTTTTGCTTCATTTGTCAGGAAATCAGCAATATTATACACTCTAATTTGGCACTCTGACACTGTATGTTAGATGGTTTGTTTTTTCATCCCTGCAATCACAATTTGGTGATGTTATTTTGCCCACTTATAGAGAGCCTATAATGGAGGCTTTGCTGATTTCCTGGCTGTGACAAATGAAGCAAAACATATATATATATTTGTAATCTAGACACAGACTTAATAATATTTTAGATTTTAGATTTCATAATTTGTATTCTTATCGAAATGTGATGTGCATGTGGCATTTATGATAAATGAAACCCCTTAAAAGAGTACAGGACCGTTTGATAATTTTGTTTTAAGTGGCAGACTAAAATAGCATGTGGCTTTCCTTCACTTTTACATAACTCAGAAGTAAGGGGGGACAATCCCAGCATTTCCCCCTCATATCAGGTCTTTTAAGATGGGGAAGGTACAGCTTGCTTGGAAGAAAAAGGCGTTTTATTCCATTGGAGGCTTTCTTCAGAGTGCAAACTGCACACAGGTGAAATGTAATATAGATTAATATTGTAGGTTTGTTTATTTGTTAATCATAAACCGTTTTTATGTAAGTTTAAGGGATTGGTTCTACGTCAACAGCGTGGCATATGCTGCCCTTAAAAAATAATAAACTACCCAGGAAGGATCTTATGTGATGCTGCTATTAACGAATAACATTGTCTTTATTCATGCTTTAGAATAAGCATTAATTGGGTTAATGCTGAGCGGTTCGCAGGAATATTTGTTGCCTCAGATGGTTCTCAGTATTAAAAAATATGGCTTTTAAAAGTTTACTTAACATGTTCTGACCCAGGCTTCACAAAATCACGAAGCAGACTCCTCGTCCTGACAAAACCCCTTTTTTTATTAGGCTAATATGAATTCCTATCCATTCACATCCAGCAAAGTCCCAGCAAACAGTCTTTCAAGAATGATTTACAACCACAGACCTTATCAGTCTTGGAGAGCTGCCAGGCCGATAGCTTCCAAGAACAACGCAACTGCTGTACCAGAAAATACTTTCTCACACATACGGCCATTACATTTCCATGGCCACATGATCAAAATTCAGTCGCTTGGCCACTGATTCATATTTATGACCGGTGCAGTTGATGTGATTATTTTTTGCAACCTTCTGACAAGCAAAGTCAATGGAGCAAGCCAGATGCACTCAACAACAGGGTTACTAACTTAATTGCAGTGACTCACGTAACAACCGTAGCAAGAAAGGTTGTAAAAGGGAAGAACACTCATTTAGCAACAGAAATGTTGGGCTCACTTGTGGTTCTAAATTGAGATCCCCCCTGTGCTGAGTTTTGAGGAAAAAGAACCAAAGCCTTTGTCCACCAAAGTGACCACATGTGGACTGCAGAAATCTGGATAATCACTAGGATGCTAACAAGATATGTTTGCGTGTCGTCTTCTGCATTTTTTGCACACCAAACATGATAGCCCTCTAACTGCTGGAATGAGTAGCAATTTAAAGTAAAGGCACAATTGGAACGTGTGTAAAGTAGTAGTGCCACATCTACAGATCAAAGAATGATCAGTCCAACCTTCTCCTTAATTGTCTCTGCAGCTGTTTCTGCCAAAGCTTACAGTAAAAACTGGGACACTAAGGAGGAACCAGCAAATTCTCTGTGGCAAAAGAAAGAGTATTTTATTGGGAATTGTAGGATTCTTTTAGGAGTAAATGCATACTTTAACATCTTGCTGTCACCAGTTCTTAAACTGATGTTATATCGTCTCTTACTACTGCTTCTTCTGGATGTATAGATATGGGTGGAGGCAGTAATTATTTTCTGTATCTCATTTACTCAGAAGGCCAGTTGATTATAATAATTAAATATATTTAAAAATAAGTTATTTCTGTACACTAACCTTGTGATATTATTATTAGTAGGATTTCTCACCTCCTGGTTGTTGTGGTATGTACACTGAGCTTATGCCCTGGAGAGAAATTGCTTGTGTGTCTAATAACACTTGGCCAATAAATCCTATTCTATTCTATTCTATTCTATTCTATTCTATTCTATTCTACTCTATTCTACTCTATTCTTCTTTCTGCTCTGATGCTATTCTATTCTGTTCTGTTTTATTCCTTTTCCCCCCAGTTCAACGTTTATCTCCTTTTCCTTCTGTCTACTGTTAGCTGTGTCTCTGTTTTTCAACATTTCTGCTGCTTAAAATAAGATATTTATTTTAAGCATAAATAAAATGCTGCTTAGCTTTTCAGGCCTTTTAACACAGTGATTTAACCTTTCATATGCCTGGTTGCTAGCATAATAAACCGCTTCAGTACTTTCTCCTTAATTTGGAGCCATTATGTTTCTGTGGAAGAAAAACCACAATGCTAAGATGTTCCTGGGTACTCAGTAAATGGTTAATTTCCTATTTTCACTTTTTGCAAGTGGACTGTGTAGATCTTTCTTTTGAAAAGGGACAGAGAGAACGCCAGCTGAGGAGAATTTCCAGATCCACGGTATTTGTGTTTCCATGGTTTTTTTTTAAATTATTATTATTATTTTGGCTTGTCTTTGATTGGGACCTCAGGTTTTAAAATACTCATTTTAGCAGCTCTCGATAGGATAGAGAGAACTGAGTCAAAGAGCTGGCCTGGAAAGAGATATAATGCGATGGGACAAACATTTAATTAACAGCAATTATCTATCTATATAAAAGCGAAATACCGCTCACGTATCATCACAAAATCTCCAGACGCGTAAAGCCTACAAACTTGAAATTTGCCACGTATGTTCCTCTTGACATCTAGGTACTGACTAAGAAAGGATTTTTTGAAATGAGCATCAGAACATCAGTATTTCCTATATTATTATTAACATGCTCTGATGCTAAGGAGTTCTACTCCCCCTCCCCAACTGAAAAGAAATCTGTTCCAAATGCAAAACACAAGCAGAGGAGAGAGTTTCAGTTTCACTTTTAATTTCACAGCACCAACCAGCTTTAGTACAGAACAGAACTAAGCCACACCCAGGCTCCTTGCTGTCTCCTTTTTGCTCCCACAGCAAATACTGCTTCAGTTTCCAAACAGCCCTCAACTTTCTCACACACTGACAGGACGCTATAGCCAGATGAATAGTGATGGATGCTGGTAGGCAGAGGCAGAATTTTTTCCCCTCATTTTCCTCCCCCAAAACTAAGCCTGACCACATAGTTTCGTAGCGAAGCACAGGTATCGAGCTAGTACCGTGTTTCCCCGAAAATAAGACCTACCCCAAAAATAAGACCTACCCCAAAAATAAGACCTACCCTGAAAATAAGACCTACCCCGAAAATAAGACCTAGTGTGTTTTTGGGAGCCAAAAAAAATATAAGACAGTGTCTTATTTTTGGGGAAACACGGTATTAAAATAACTCTGATATCCAAGCTACTGTAGGCAATTAAGCAGTGGTACAGCTTGCCTTCGGAAGTTGTGGGTGCTCCGTCACTGTCTGGAGGCTTGTCTGAAGTCCCAAAGGTGCTTTTTCAGGAGGCAACTGGACTGCCTTGTTTTCTCTTTGAAGACGTTTTGCTTCTACAGCTGTGACAGGACAGTGGGGAATGGAAGGATTTATATTCCTTGCAGAAAGCAGCTGGTCATTTGCATCCTTTTAAAGGGTCGTTGAGGCATTTGGAGGATTATCTGGGACCTCACTTGAGACACCTCACTTAAAACACCTTCAGTGGTCTGAAGATGTATAGGTCCTCTGCTTGGGCGGGGAGGTTGGCCTAGAACAGGGGTCGCCAATCTTTTGGACCTCAGGGACCAACCAACTCATAATGTTAAATCCTGTGGACCACCAATATGAATTTTGACTGACGGTGGCTTGCTGGCATTGGTGGGAAGGTTGGTCCCATATTCCACAGTTGCAGTAGTCACTCCTCCACCTGGGTGCACCAGCCTGCCATGGACTGGAGGAGCTGCTTCGGGATGACCAAAGGGCCAGTCCTGTGACTACTGCAGCTCTGGAATATGGGACCGATTTCCCCATCATCAGCAAATCACCCCGGGGTGGATTTCCCTCCCCTGCCATTGGTCTTACCTTCCAGTTCCAGCTCACGTGGTTCTACTCAAGGTAAGGTTTGTGCTCGGCTGAAGGGTGGGGGCCAGCGGGTGGGTGGGCCATGTGGGCAGCGCAGCCTTGGGTTCGTGCACAGCCTGGATTAATTGCTTTGGGGAGAGTGCTTTGGGGGGGGACATTTCTCTGCGGACCAACAAAATTTTCTCGTGGACCACTAGTGGTCCCTGGCCCACTGGTTGGTGACAACTGGCCTAGAAAACCGCCAAAGTTTTTAAGGGCCTTGGTGGTGCAGGCTGCTAAATGCCTAGCACTTAAGTTCCAGCTGCCTGCAATTATTGCAGGCTCGAATCCCACCAGGCTCAAGGTTGACTCAGCCTTCCATCCTCTCGGGGTAGGTAAATTGAGGGCCCAAGATTTTGGGGGGCAATAAGCTGACTTTGTAAAAATGCCGCTTAGTAATAAGCAGGCATATACAATGGAAGGAAGGCTATTGCTGAGCGCATTGGGTTGTATCCCAAAAAATTGTAAGCCTCTGAGTCTTCGGAGAAGGGCGGCATATAAATGTAATTTAAAAAAAAAAAGGTTCCTTCCAAGTTTATTCTGATCGATTGATCAGACAGAATGAAATGAGGTGAGAAATATCTGCTAGATTTTCACGGATCCTTAAATCAATGTCTGGAATGCTCCTTCACACGAAACAGCCATCTGTGATGTCTAACAGGTTGTCCCAGTCTTGAGACATCTTCATGAATTCCCAGAACTACTTTCAAAGAAGTATGCAAAAGGCTTCACTTGAAGCACATCATTCTGAGTGTGAAACAGCTGCTCGGGATGCAAAGTAGAGGATTATAACTTGGATTGGATCAGAAATGTCCTCACATCACCATTTGCTCCTAACTTTTTTTTTTATTATATGGGGAAGGTGTTCCTTCAAGCAGAAACAAACATCTGCTCAGAAAACAAAGAACAAGATTGGCAGAACAATAAAATGAAGAAGAAATAAATTCTCTGATTAAAAATCTTAACACAGGTAGTCCTCGACTTATGGCAGTTCATTTAGTGACCGTTCGAAGTTTCAACGGCACTGAAAAAAGTGACTTGGGACCAGTTTTCAGACTTACGACCATTGCAGCATCTCCACATGATCCAAATGCAACACTTGGCAACTGGTTCATATTTATGACAGCTGCAGTGTCCAGAGGCCAGGTGACGTCACGACGTTGGGACAAGCAAAGTCAATAGGGAAGCCAGATTCACTTAACAACTGTCATTCCCAACTTAAGAACTGCAGTGATTCACTTAACAACTGTGGCAAGAAAGGCCATAAAATGGGAGAAAACTCACTTAACAATCTGTTTTGCTAAGCAACGGAAATTTTGGGCTCACTTGCAAGTCGTAAGTCAAGGACTACCTATAAAAAAAAACCTAGATTTCTTGAAAAGTCTGTGTTGGTCAAAAAGGTAGAAAGAAAGAGGGCAAGAGAATCATAATAGCAATAGCAGTTAGACTTATGTACTGCTTCACAGTGCTTTATGGCTTTATCTAAGCATTTTACAGAGTCAGCCTATTACACCCTCAAAATCTGGGTCCTCATTTTACCCACCTCGGAAGGATGGAAGACTGAGTCAACCTTGAGCTGGTCAGGATCAAACTGCTGACAATCAGCAGAGTTAGCTTGCAATGCTGCATTCTAACCCTTCCTTCCTTCCTTCCTTCCTTCCTTCCTTCCTTCCTTCCTTCCTTCCTTCCTTCCTTCTTGCCTGCCTGCCTGCCTGCCTGCCTGCCTGCCTGCCTGCCTGTCTCCTTCCCTCCCTCCCTCCCTCTGTTGTGGTTAGCCAGCAGCAGGTGCGGATGGTGGAGGAGAGCGAGGACTCAGATGAGGGGCCAGGACCATTAGGAGTGGACTGCTGCCTTCAGAGATTGGGGGGGGCCGGCAGCAGTAATGAGGAGGTTCCCGAGGAGCCTGTGCCAAGTGCACATGCATGCAGGATTGATCGTAGGAGAGAGCAGTTGGCACACAGGCTTACTTGGAATAAGGCTGCAAGGTAATGGCCTCTCCCTCAAGAGGATAAAAGCCAGGTTTGTAGAAGCATTCTTTGCAGAAGGCAAAGACGCTCTGAGACTCAGCCTCGTGGACATTATAGTTAGTATTTGAAAACTCTTGTAAACTATTTCTTATCAGTGGGTTTTTGGCAGCCTTGATAAACAACTTGGCAAGGCTCTTTCTTGTCGGAGCTAATTAGTTGGAAACAGCCTTTTATCTGGGGAGGAACAGAATTAGTGGATTAAACCTTAAAAGGTGGGGGCTGCTGCCTTTGTCTTGTGTTTGCTCTTTTGGAACCGGGTTGGGTCAGAACACTCCCCCCTCACAATATCACTTAGACTTATATACTGCTTCACAGTGCTTTACAGCCTTCTCTAAATTATTTACAGAGTCAGCCTATTCCCCCCAAAATCCGGGTCCTCATTTTACCAACCTCAGAAGGATGGGTGTCTGAGTAAACCTTGAGCCAGGTGAGATTCAAACTGCCAACTTTCAGGCAGCCGGCAGTCAGCAGAAGTAGCCTGCTATTTGCTTTCGGGTTATTTATATTTTTCTTGTTTTTTCTCCCTCCCACCTGCTTCCCTTGTTTTGAGTTACACTTTTAAAGTACAGCCATTTCTTTGATTAGATTTGAGTTTACCTAAGAAGCTTAGACAAATCTGCAGCTTCTGATGTTTTGCTAAATACTTGAACTTGAAAACTTTGGTTTTCCAATTTCTAGACAAATACACTCATGCTTGGACCTGCTTATTTCTCAGTTTCCCTTTATTCAATTCTGTTAAGTTTGCATGAAGAGACAGATGCGGAGTGCTTCAAGCTCTTAGTGTATTAGTGACTACAGCTCAGAACAGACCCAATTTGGCTGGGCTGCGGCTGCTACTTATAGCCAGCAGCCGCAGTTGCCAGCCAATCAGAGTGCAGGGTTTTCCCGCACTTTTTAAACCAATCATTTCCAACATTTTACAAGAACAGTTCAAACTAAACCAATGACTTCAAACCTACATACATAACACCCTCCCCACTAGGTTCAGTCCATACTCAAACCCCAACCTATCTAATGTATTCTTTTAAATAGGTGGGGCTCTTACTGCACGCTGAGACCCACGTGGTTCAGATGTTTTAAGGTTCTCACTTTGAGAGAGGAAATGTGTCTGCTGACATTTTTACTGGACTTGTAGTAATGGTAGAACCTGTTTGGTTACTACAACCTGGTCTCTCCTCCCAATCCATCTCCAACCCAATGTCAGCACCTAAATCAGGTAGTGATGTGCAATCTTCCATTTGTGAAAATGGTTGTTGGTATTGTGACAGGTTTTGGGATGGTTCCTGTCGTGTTAGCTCGTTACACATGGGGTTGATTCTTACTTGCTGATTACTCTCATAATCCTCCCCTTCCCCTAGAAGAGGCAGTAGGTATGGGAACCAGAGAGGAGCAAAAGTGATGCTCCTGAGGCAATCTGGATCTTAACTGATCAATGTGCCTGCTCCAGAGGACACCATCCTCCTGTTTGTACCCTGTAAGACCTGGGGCCTGTGATTTGGGTTATCTCAGCAGGAATCCATAATGGTTCACCCATGAGGTTCTTAGCATAAACAGAATCACCCACAGTGAAAGTGTGAATTTTACTAGTGGAATCTAGTGGTGCTGGGTGCTGAAGGGATGGAGGCGGTCAAGGGGAGACCTGAGTTTCCTACCCATCAACAATTCAGCTGGGGTTAAATTAGTTGAGGGGTTGGGAGTGATATGCTGAACACTGAGAAGTTTTTCAACTCTCTCAGTGATATCCCCTGACCCAATTGCTGAAGTTTTCTTGGTAAATCGCATACATATGCTCAGCCCGCCGTTAGTCAAGGATGCCCAGGGGCTGTCAGGGCATGTCTGATACCCTGTTGTGCTAGATATGATTCAAAAAAGTTGGATGTAAATTGAGGGCCATTGTCAGAAACAAGCACATCAGGTAACCCGTGAGTTACAAAGCTTTTTAAGCTGTTTGATGACAGCTTCAGTGTGGTGGATGCCATAGGGATAACCTCCAGCCATTTGGAATATGCATCAACTATAATAAGGAAAGTGTGCCCTCTGGTAGGGCCAGCAAAATCAATGTGAATCCTGGACCATGGGCCCCTAGGACATTCCCATTCCTGTGTGGGGGAGAGGTGGGGCAGGCCTGACTACCTGACAGTTGGGACAAGATGCAACCCAGTTTTCAACCATTTTGTCAATACCTGGCCACCATACATAACTCCTGGCCAAACCCTTCATTCTGACAATTCCTGATGACCCTCATGTAACATTTCCAAAACTCTTTTTGTAGTTTTGCAGGAATAACCACCCTGTTACCCCACAAAATACATCCTCTTAATACAGATAATTCAGTTTGCCTGGATTTAAAAGGTTGGGCGAGTTGAGGTAGATCTTGAAGTGGCCAACCTTTCTTAATCCAGCCTATGACAGGAGCCAATAAAGTGTCTTTGGCAGTCTCTCTGGCAATTTGAGCAGCATGTACTGGAAGTTTGGCAACAGTTTCTAAAAAAGGTGTGAGTCTCAGGAACAGGGTCCTCAATGTGTGAAGGAAGTGGGCAGCGACTCAAAGCATCTGCATGCCCAATGTCTTTACCAGGTCTGTGGATCAGTTTGTATGAATAAGCAAGAAATTCAGTCCATCTCAGCATTCTTGGTGACAGGATCGTGGGTTGGTTTGTCCCCTGCCACAATGCCTAAAAGAGGTTTGTGATCTGTGACAACAGTAAATGTTCTCCCATATAAATACTCATGGAATTTTTGACAGCTGCTACAATTGCCAAGGCTTCCTTGTCCAGTTGGCTGTAGTTCTCTCTGCTTTAGTCAAGGTGCGAGAGTAAAATGCAATAGGAGCTTCCCTCCGCTGGGAAGCATGTGGCTCAAACCCCCCCCCCACTCCAAAAGGGGAGGCATCACAAGTCAGAACAACAGGAAAGTTCTCAGAGAACTGTATCAGCACAGCATCAGACGTGATTAGTCTCTTGATATTGTTAAATGCAGCTTGTTCCTTCCTCCCCAGACCCAAGCAGATTTTTTGTCCAGCAACCTATGTAGGGGTTCTGCAATGGTTGCCTTCTGAGGTAGAAACATATGATAGAAGTTAATGAGTCCCAAGAATGCTTGCAAATCTGTTTTGCATTTTGGCCTGGGGCTTCTTTGATTGCCTGAACCTTTGCCTCTGTGGGGTGGATGCCATGTTTATCAATCATGTAACCCAAGAATTCCACTTTATCTGTTCTAAGTGTGCATTTTTCTTCTTTGACTTTTAACCCCGCTTTTTGAATCTAGTTAAGACTTCCCTGAGTCTCGTGTAATTGAGTGTCATTTTCAGCAGAAATTAAAACATCATCAAAATAGGGCACCACCCCTGGCAACCCTTGTAACATTCTTCCATAAGGCTTTGAAGATGCCTGGTGCCACGCTTACTCCAAATTGCAATCTTTTGCATTTGAAGGCACCTCTATGGTCACAATGGTTTGGGCTTCAGCAGTGGCATCATCAACTGTTAATTGTTGATATGCCTGTGCCAGGTCCAACTTGGCAAAAACTGTGCCCCTCCAAGAGAGTGTAATAAATGATGCACTACTGGAACTGGATATGCGCTCTGTTGTAGCGCATGGTTCAATGTCCCCTTGTAGTCTCCGCAGATTCTCACAGACCCATCAGCCTTGACTGGTGTGACTATGGGTGTCTCCCACCTGGAGTGATCAGTGGGCTCTAAAACCCCTTGGGCTATTAGTTTATCTAATTGTGCATCAATTTTTCCTTTAAGGCAAATGGGACCCTTCTGGGTTTTAAAGGATTGGTTGTACCTTGGGATCTAGGTTAAATGTGATGGGGTCCCCAAGTACTTGCCTAATCTGTCGCTGAAGACCTCTGGAAACTCAGACTTCAAGGCCTCTTCCCACTCAGTGTTGCTCACGTGATTGATGCCAGTCACCCTCGATGCCCACGGGTTGAACCACTCAAGGCCCAGCAGACTTGGGCGTCCTTGTCCATGGTCAGTGGTAGGCTTTGGTGTGGCCCTTGAATTTCACGTTGAATTCTCTTGTTCCAACTACTGGAATCTTGTTCCCTTGGTAGTCTTTAAAGTCAATGCTTGCTTCTTGAAGTGCTTCTTCTGGATGTTGGGAAGAAGTCTGTGAATAGTGTCCCATGACACCATAGATAGGTATGAGCCTGAGTCCACTTCCATTTGGCAAGGCCTTCCTTCAATAAGTACCTTGACATGCACTTTTCTGCTTCTTAAAGGTGATGAATGACCAATAGTTACTGTTTGATGAGTTTCATTCTTCCCATTTGCTTCTGTGCTGCACCCCATTTTCTCACTGAGATTGTTGGGCCTGAATTCTTTGTCTTTGCTTGTAGCAAACTTTCTTCTGTTGGGTGGAGTTCTGGATGATTTGCAGACTCTTGCTAGGTGTCCTCTTTTATCACAACGAGGCAAATGGTGTCTAAAAACTTGCATTCAGTGGGGGGCTTCCCACAACCTCTGCAGTAGAAATCTTGCCTCTTTCTTCCCAGGTCTTTCTTTTTCCGCTCCATTCTGAGTCTGTAAATTCCTTCCTCCACCTCACTACAGTCTGACTCAGAATCTATTTGCTCACAATGAGTTGTTGTGGACTTTTCCACATCAGGATGGCTTGTGGCCTTGTTGATTTTCTTCATGGCTGCTGCTGAGGACTTGGTAGCTTCTGCTGAAGAGGCCTCTTCTATTGCTTCCTTCAGCGTGATCTTAGGTTTCAGTAATAACTTGCTCTGTAGCACCTTGTCTTTAAGGCCCAGAACAAATCGATCGCGCATGGCCTCTTCTAAATTGTTAAATTCGCATGCACCCCAATGTCTCTTAAACTTGCCACGAAGTCGTTACGTTTTCGCTTTCCCCTTGATCACGACGGTAAAACTCGTGTCCTTAATGAGGCACTACTTGTGGCGTAATGGGCTCTTAACAGTTTTTCTAAGTCAGGCCAGTCCATTACCTTCACGTCTGCTGCTCCCGCAATGCCTTCGCCATCTTGAAAACTGCCGGACGCAGTGCGTGAGAAGACCGCCCTCTTCCGCTTCTCGGAAATGTCGGCAAGATCGTTCCCTCCAGATACATTTGGAACGATCTGCATAGACTCCCAGTCTTCTGCCGTCCGGATCGCGGGGCTGGGGGTGTTCAGTGCAGCCATCTCGCTCTCCTTCTGTTCCGCGTTGCCGCTTCTTCAGGGAATCCCACCTTCGTCGCCAGTGTTAAGTTTGCATGAAGAGACAGACGCGGAGTGCTTCAAGCTCTTAGTTTATTAGTGACTACAGCTCAGAACGGACCCAATTTGGCTGGGCTGCGGCTGCTACTTATAGCCAGCAGCCGCAGTTGCCAGCCAATCAGAGTGCAGGGTTTTCCCGCACTTTTTAAACCAATCATTTCCAACATTTTACAAGAACAGTTCAAACTAAACCAATGACTTCAAACCTACATACATAACAAATTCAGTGGCTTTTTTTTGGAAGAGCAACTCTCAGTTGGCCATGATGCAATTATCTTTCACAGTTTTTTTGGAGCATGTTGTGAACAGTGTGTGATTCAGAATGATAGATTGATAAGCAAAAGAATTATAGATCCATTTGGTGGAGAAAGGACAAGCTGAAGCTCCATTCCATAAAATCATACATTGCAATGTCCTACCTGTCAATGAATACTTCTGCTTCAACCATAACAATATAAGAGCACACAATAGATACAAACCCAAGGTAAACCGCACCAAACTTGATTGCAGGAAATATGACTTCAGCAACAGAGTGGTCAATGTCTGGAATACTCTACCTGACTCTGTGGTTCCTTCCCCAAACCCCCAAAACTTTAACCTTAGACTGTCTACTATTGACCTCACCCCTTTCCTAAGAGGTCTGTAGGGGGCATGCATAAACACACCAATGTGCCTACTGTCCCTGTCTTCTATTGTTTTTTTTCTTATATGTATCCATTTCATGTATTCATAACTATGTTTATACTTATACCTGTTATCTTATAATCGCTTGACAAAATGAAATAAATAAATAAATAAATTCCTAGCATTGTTCATTAGGAGAAATTTCAACAGCAAGGTTGGGGGACATCTTTGTATTTACTTCTCAAGCAAGGTTTTCCATGCCAGATGACAGCGATCACAACAATGTTGTAGCTGGATGGAAAAATAGCATAGAAATATATCTCGTGTACTGTATTGCCTGTGAAACATATCTGATGATCCATTGTCAACTGAAATGCAAGCAA
Organism: Naja naja; assembly: GCA_009733165.1. Lineage (NCBI taxonomy): Eukaryota > Metazoa > Chordata > Lepidosauria > Squamata > Elapidae > Naja > Naja naja. The sequence goes on from CM019152.1 coordinate 53,638,584, forward strand.
CTTTAAAAGGGTATTTGCAAATTGCAGGTAGTCCTTGTTTACCAACTACCTCATTTAGAGACTTTTCCAATTTACGATGGTATAAAAATTAGCTTTGGGTCCAATCCACACATTTCTGTCCATTGCAGCACTCCACAACCATAAGAATGCCATTCAGATGCTTACAACTGACATACATTTATGACCATCGCAGCATCCCATAGTCATGCAATCACCATTTGCATCCATGCAGTTTTACTTGTGACAAGTAGAGTTAGTAGAGAACCTGGAAGTAAAAATCACGAGCCAGATTTCTGGGAGCGGCATGGGGAGCTAAGCAATTCTCTAAAAAAGTGGACCCCGTGACCACAGTAAAGACAGAAGAATAGTGAATGGACTAGTTCTTTGGAATCTTTCTGGACCAGGAGAGGATGGGACAACAACCCACATGTGTACTGGATGGCTGCTCCTGACAAGGAGACTATAGGTCATTGATCTCCCACATGTTTGAGTGCTAAGAAATGAACACCAAGTTTGCAATCTTGGTGGTAGAGCCGTTTAAAAGATGCTACATTTGCTAATCTCACTCTCGATTCACTTTCATCAATTTCCTATTTAACTATGCTAAAGCTATTAGAGACCTTCAGAACGACAAGTTTGAAAAGCCACCTGGTAATTTTAATTTCTTTCTTGAACAAAAGAAAAATGAGCCATAAGTTTAAGAATGTTAAAATATGTAAATAAAAAACAAAAGTTAAATAAGACTTGGATATAAGAGGGTTATACGTGAATTAAGAGTACAGGGAATTTGGAATATTGAGACTTTTACTACAAGATTTTGGAAATGATTACAAGTAGTCCTTGACTTACAACTCATTGTTTATTATTGTTTGAAGTTGGCACTGAAAAAGTGACTAATGACTATTTTTCACATGATTGTTGCAGCATCCCCACGGTCACATGATCAAAATTTGGGCATTTGACAACTGGCTCATATTTATGATGGTTTCATTGTCCCAGGGTCATTACTTGGCCCAAATAACTGGCTGGGGAATTCTGGGAGTTGAAGTCCACCCATCTTAAAGTGGCCAAAGTTGAGAAACACTGCACTATTATGGAATTATTTTATTAACCTTTAAAGCTGAGCATTTCACCTTGCTTATTTTTAGCATGTTATTTATTTTCTTCTCTGCTAATGTTTTATGAATTCGTATTTTGCTTCATTTTTTTTCTGTACTGCTTATGTTTTCATAGAATTTGCCCTCTGAAAGCTTTTTTGAGAGCTTCCTGGAACATTTTTAAAGTAACATCGATTAATGTTGGCTTCTTAGAAGTGTTTGACTTGTTTTGGATGGGTTTTTTTTCCTGTAAAAAAATAAAACAAACACAGGGCAGTATGATCAAGAGTCTCAAGATATCTTTAAACCATCCAGAGGGATTATAGTTTCTGTCTGCAGCAAAAATTTTCCAGAGTGGGCTTAAGAGTAATTGTGTGTTTTTAACTTATCAGGCAAAAACTTTTGAGTTTAAAAAAATGGAGTTTCCTGCTGCCTGTTTTATGAAAACTTCTAGGAGAATTGCAGAAAATCTTCTAGAATTCTAGAAGAATTGCAGGAATTGGGTTTGTTCAGTTAGTGAAAACAGTGTTCCAGTATCTGAGGGGCTACCCCAAAGAAGAGAGAGTCAACCTATTTACCAAAGCATCTGAAGGCAGGACAAGAAACAATTGATGGAAACTAATCAAGGAGAGATCCAACCTTAGAACCAAGGAGAAATTTCCTGACAGTGAGAACAATTAACCATTGCAATGGCTTGCCTTCAGATGTTGTGGTTGCTTCGTCACTGGAGACTTTTAAGGAGAGACTGGACACCCACTTGTCTAGAGTGGTATAGGGCCATGATGGTGAACCTATGGCACGTGTGCCAGAAGTGGCAGGCAGAGCCATTTCTGCCACTGGACCTCCGTCTGGCCCCTGACCTCCGCACCTTCCGCCGCGATTTAAAGACCTGGTTGTTCGACCAAATCAGGCTGTGACTACCTCACCAGGGGCATGGGATAATTTTAAGTATTTTAATTTGGTTTTATTGGGCTTTATAATTGTTTAATCCTTTTTTAAATATTTATTGTATTATATGTTTTAACTGTGAGCCGCCCCGAGTCTTTGGAGATGGGGCGGCATATAAGTCCAATAAAAATAAAAATAAATAAAAATAAAATTTCTGCCAGCATGCGAGCCATTGCCCGGAACAGATCCACTGCGCATGCGTGCGCACTTCCCGCCAGCCAGATGATTGTCGGTTATCTGTCACACATGCATGAGGGGAGGCGCGCACAGGAGATGTGCACGCATGTGCAAAGGTGCGTGGCATGCACAGGGGTTGCACGCCCATGTGCAGGAGTGGTGGGGGTCACGTGTGCATTGCATTATGGGTGCAGGCACGCTTGCGCACACATGCACGCACTTTCGGCACGTGATGATGAAAAGGTTAGCCATCACTGGTATAGGCTCTTCTGCTCAAGCAGGGAGATGGACTAGATGACCAGTGGAGGGATTCAACTGGTGTAACAACCGGTTCGGTGAGTGCACGCGCAGTGCATTTGAAAACAGCTCTAAAACTTACCTTCCACTGCAGCCTCGGTGTGTAAAACAGCTGAGGCATGCAATCCGCTCTGCAACGCCTATCAGCTGAGCTTCAAACAAAGGAATAGCACAGGGGTGGGTGACAGGTCCAACTCATTGCTGGAACTGCCAGTTTGCTTGAACCGGTTCATACCAGCTGAATCCCACCCCTGTAGATGACATCCAAAGTCCCTTCCAACTCTGTTATTCTGTTAAGAACTAGTTCTGGTGACTGTGCAAGAAACACAGCCAGTAGAAGACACCCAAAGTGAAGAGGCAACAACACTGCATCACAAGCTTGCTTTATTCACCAGTGATAACTAGAATCTAAACAAATACCAGCAGCTAATGCATTTTGCAATGTGAGGGGAAATACTCTTTTGCACAATTCATATTTTTTCTGATAAGATTTTCCAGACCTTTCATGAGTTACAAGTTGCATGTTTATTTTCTCCTAAGCTTAGACTTACTTTCTTTAAAAAAGGTAATAAAATATACATGTCAAGAAAGGACCGTGCTATAGAAAGGTTGTCTCTCAAAATGCCAAGGTAATTAGTGCCTCCTAATGATTTCAGTACAAATATCAAATACCAAGGTGTCACTGCAATGTTATGTCTAATTGAAAGGAATTGGAGTTGCTCTGGAAACAGCATTTCCAGAAGAGAAAAAAAAATGCAGACTACAGGAACCAGGAGCACCACTCAAGAGACCCTGAGGACACAGATAAGCCTCCAAGGGGCCTCAACGACTCTCTAAAAAGGATGCAAATGACCAGCAAGGAATATAAATCCTTCCATTCCCCACCATCTTGTCAGAGCTGAAGAAGCTTCTTGGATGAGAAGCGAAACATCTTCAAAAGAAAGAAACAAGGAAGTCCAGTTGCCTCCAAAAGAGCATCTTTGGGACAACCATGACCAGGAGGACGGAGAATCTCTACAGATTTAAAACAGCATTCACTTCTTCTGCATTGGGCGGATAACAGAAGTATGGCTTTCATTAATTGCTTCATTTATTTTAGCCCAAATGTTTTTATAGCATGGCCGGGTTTATTTATTTGGATTTCTGAAAAGGAATAGGTATTTTTAACATCTAGGGCAGCTCTTCTTCTGTTTCAACAGCTTTTGAACAAATTGTCTCCTTGGCTTGCAATATTCTAATTATCGAGGGGCTGCCACAAAGAAGAGGGAGTCAATCTGTTTTCAAAAGGACCAGAAAGCAAGACAAGAAATAACAGATGGATATGAAGGAGAGAAGCCACCAAGAACTAAGGGAAAATTTCCTGTCAGTGAGAAAAAATAACTAGTTGAACAACTTGCCTTGAGAAATTGTGATTGCTCCATCATTGGAGTCTTTTAAGAAGAGACTGGATAGCCACTTGTCTGAAATGGTATAGGGGGTCCTACTCGAACAGGGGGTTGGACTAGAAGACCTCCAAGGCCCCTTCCAACTCTGTTATTCTGTTATGTGTTAAGGCCAGAGGTGGTATTCAGCAGGTTCTGACCAGTTCTAGAGAACCAGTAGCGGACATTTTGAGTAGTTGAAGAACCAGCAAGTACCACCTCTGACTGGCCCTGCCCCTTTCAATTCTCTGCCTCCCACCTGATTGGCTGGGCCCCAACTGATTGTAGTCCCAGCTGATTGGCTGGGTCTTCTTTGGTTGCCCTGCACAGGAGAACAGAGCTGGAAAGCAGGTTAGTGGGGTGGGGAGGGAATGGGGATTTTACAGTATCCTTCCCCTGCCATGCCCACCAAGCCACGCCCACAGAACTGGTAGTAAAAATTTTTTGAATCCCACAACTGGTTAAGGCTTTAATGCTGGGAAGGTAGGGGAAAAAAAGAAAGGAAGCGGACAAGCAGCAGCAAAATGGAGAGGCTCATGTAACAATGGGGATGGGTGCATCATGGGAAGAGCAGTGAGACCAATTTAGTGACAGATCACCATGGGGAAAACCAGTGTAGTCACTAAGACATGATGCTTTCTTGATGATGCATAGTGTAATCAATCAATCATCGGTGTTTTATACTAAGTCCAGTGGTGGTATTCAGCAGGTTCTGACCAGTTCTGGAGAACCGGTAGCGGAAATTTTGAGTAGTTCGGAGAACCGGCCAATACCACCTCTGACTGGCCTCACCCCCATCTATTCTCTGCCTCCGGAGTCCCAGCTGATCAGCTGGGTCTTCTTTTGTTGCCCTGCACAGGACAATGGAGCTGGAAAGCAGGTTAGTGGGGTGGGGAGGGAAAGGGGATTTTGCAGTAACCTCCCAGGAGTGGGGAGGGAATAGGGATTTTGCAGTAACCTTCTCCCAGGAGTCAGGTAGAAATGAAGATTTTGCAGTATCCTTCCACTGCCACGCCGACCAAGCCACACCCACAGAACCGGTACTAAAAATTTTTGAATCCTACCACTGACTAAGTCAGATGATTGGCTTTTATATAAAAAAATACAATTAAGAAGCGGAGAATCATTGGCCATAAATCACCCAGTTGGCATTGTGCCCTGGATTATTTATTGATCATAAGATGAATTGTGAATTTTTTTGGTCAGAACCCGATTTGGTTGTGGTTAAAAGCATTTGTGACCAGAGGTTCTACTGTACTTAAACCAAATCTTCAGGCTTATTGTATTTTTCAAACTAATCTCCACACTTGCTGTTAACTAGGAGGTGAAGACAATATTAATGTTTTAAATCAGCGTGTCCAATCTTGGCAACTTGTGGACTTGAACTCCCAGAATTCCCCAGCCAGTTATGCTAATATGCTGACTGGGGAATTTTGGGAGTTGAAACCTACAAGTCTTAAAGTTGCCAAGGTTGGACATTCCTGTATTAGATAACCCATCCTTCCTTCCTTCCTTCCTTCCTCTCTCCCAAGCTCAAACTCTTTTTTGAAACTAATAAAAACACAATAAGAATTGTAAAAGCAATAATTCTCGAAAAAATAACTAAACTGCCAAGATATTAAGAAAACACATCTGTATCAAATCACAAAATTATTGTCTGTTTAATAAGGTCATGGTCTTGAGATAATATTTATCCAGCCTGATGGCCTACAGATGGCCTAGTGAATTCCACATTTTGGACTTGTAGTTGAAATGTAACTCGAAAAGTCACCTTGGGAAGTTTAGTTGTGTTGAGACCAGCACAATGTGAATTGTGCTCATTTAATGAATGTGAATTTTGTTTTTGTTTTTAATGGTAGGATTTCAGTGGGAGTTCTTTGCTGTTGTGCCAATTGTTGCAGAAACACACAAACAAGCAAGTCAGTCTATTATCCGCCCCCCCATTCCTGAATCCTCTTCTGGTTCATTGCCAACTTGCTGATGTCTTTTCAATATAATTGTGCTGTTTTAGATAGCCATTACTGGGGACAATAAACATCAATTCTTTCTAAATAACACCATAGCAGAGGCTATAATGTTGAAATCCAAATTTGGCAGCCTATCAGTTTCTAGCTTTATAATAATCTGTAGATATTCCAGCCATTCCAAATATGGCAAAGTTTCCAAAACGGGAATCACAAAAGCATGAAAGAGGATAATGGATGAAAAATGAACTACCAGCACAGTTGGGTAGCAACGGGCCTCTTCATTCTAAGCTTATCTCTGGAAGTTGTGGGTACTCCATCACTGGAGGTTTTGAAGAGATTCCGTCTGTCTGGAATGGAATAGGGTCTCCTGCTTGAGTAAGGAGTTGGACTAGACCTCCAAAATCCCTTCTAAACCCTATTATCTATGTTCTATGCTGTTTTGCTCATAAACCCTTTAGCAGAGAGGTCATTTAAGCTCTGCAGAAAAAGCACACCCAGGAAAAGCAATCCTTAGATCCATTTGCACCATTTAAAGATACCAGCTGGTCTCATTCACCACACAAGATACCCTAAGGAAATCATCCAGATATAAGGAAAGATTCCACCCCGCCCCCACCAAAGGCAGTAAAAAAAATCAGTGCCAAGCTTGCATCCTGCCTCTTGGAAGTACACCCCAAAAGGATAGTGCCAGGAACCACTAAAGCAGTGAAGGAAGATCCCCCCTCCCCAGATGGAGGGGGAATCATGAGGCAGGAAAAAATTCAAACACAATACAAATAATTAAATCACAACAGTAGCTGTTGCTTGTTAAACCAATTACCAGAACAAATAGACACAGGAACTAGCCAGATTTTTCAACCCAGTTTCTTTTCAGGAACAGAGATTAACCCTTTTCCTTCCAAACAAAGCTGAATAGGGAAAATCATCCCATCAATAAACACAAGATTAAACTTGACCAAAAACCAGTTTTAGACCAAAACTCAGAAAGGGTATGTAAACTTATGTTTGAGTGTCAATCTTTCTAGCTATCTAAGAAGCCTTGCTGAATGTCACTCATCTTGCTTCCTTGTTATTAAAAACTTCTTCCCAGCAGCTTTGCTTCATTATTCAATTATTTCTTCCAAGTGCTGATCATTGCATCCTGGGCTGGCTGGAAGTATTTCCAGGGGAGTATTTCCTCCCAACAGCAGTGTAAAAAGCTTAAAACAACCCTTCCCTTTTAAGAAAGTCAAGCCCCAGAGACAGGAAGTCTAGGTGTACTGCCAAGAATGTAATAAGGGTTAACAGAGAGGCAGTTTCTGTAAGCAGGACAATAAAGATTAGGCTAGAAACAATACCAGAATGTTTCCTTCCTGCCTTCCTTACAGGATTCGCCCTGTAAAGTGGAAAAAAACAAAAGGAGATTTCTTCCAACAACTGGTTCTCCGAACTGCTTAGAAAGTTAACAACAGGTTCTAGTGAATAGATGAGAACTGGTAGAATCCCACCCCTGATCTCTTGGTTTTGGGTGCTTACCCTAACAGGATGACCCGATGGCATAAAAAGATAAACTTCAACCATGTTGCTTGCTTTCATATGATGGTGATGTTATCCATTCAGTTGTGTCTATCTCTTGGCAATTCTCTGGGCCAGTTCTGTCCACATCTTCCAATCTTGCACTACTTCTTTGAGTTGTTCCATGCTCTGGCTGGTGTCAGCTTTGATGGCGTCCAGCCACTATGTTCTTTAGTGGCCTGGTTTCCATTTACCGCTAACTCTTCCAAACACAATTGCTTTCTCCAGTGAATTCCCCTGTGAGACATGGCCAAAGTAAGTGAGATGCAGTTTTTGTCAGAGTAGAAATTTAAGAGCTGACCAGCTGATGCAATGATACAATGATGTAATGATGGGAATGAGTCAGCAAGGTTTTTGGTTGTTATCCCTTTAAGAGCCTGTATAATAATAAGAGGCCCTGTTCTCTCTCTCTCTCTCTGTCTGTTCTTCCATACTGTAATTTTGCTGCTTGTTTGACTTCTGCCTGTAGTACATGTATGTATAGTATATATTCTTTTGTAGATAAAACCACTATTTATTACAAACCTCTGTTTGCTGTTATTGCTCCTGGGTTGTCTCATGTAGTAAAGCTGTGCGCACTCTGACAGTTTTGTGATTTTGCTTTCCAGTGTCGTATCTGCTCTTATGCACGCCAGTGTTTGCTTGTTGGTCACCTTTGCTGCCCAAGGACTACATGAGTCTTCTCCAGCACCACAACTCAAATGAGCCCATTTTCTTCCTATCTTGCTTTTTTTTAAGGTCCAATGCTTTCATATATTCAGTAGCTACATGTGTCAACCCTGAAGCTGACCTGACTGTGGCCATTTTGAAGCTTTAGTGTTGCCACATGGAAGCTGAGGGATAGGGAGGAGGGGGGAATAGACATAGCTGGAGTTTTGTAGCCCAAACAAAATACTTTCTCCTGAGAATCAAAGATGTTCCCACAAATGGCCGGAGAGAGGAGGAATGAAGTTACTAGGCAGTTAGACGGCACTTCGATTGGACCATGTGACTGATTGTTTGGAGAAGGGAAAAAAACTTTTAATTAGGGGAAAACCATGGGAACATTCATAGTCAGTTTTCACCAGAACTAGGCCAATATGATATATCCAATAAAAGTATTCTTTGAGGAATCTGCCTGCCTCTGTCGTGGCCCGCTGGCAGTTAGCAAGCTGGCAGTAGAGTCGGACAGTGAGGAGTTGGGGAGGAAACTGGGCCAGTCCTGGAGGCTGAGGAAGGCTCAGACAAGGGTTCTGTGTGAGAGGCAGAGATGGGGCCAGGGCTATCTAACAGTTATCATCTGCCTTCAGAGTCAGACAACAGTGAGGTGGGGGAGCAGCTGGAGCCGGTTCCCAGCCTGCGCATGCACAGAGCTGCCAAATGAAAAGAACAATTACGAACTAAGAGTCGATGTGGGAGTAAGGCCACAGGTGGATGGTGAATGGCCCCTCCCATAGGGATTAAAAGAGGAGCAAAAGCGGAGGGGGCTTTTGCAGGACCACAATTCATTCATTGCAGCAGTGTGAAGATCTGTCTGTGCATCTCAGAGACTCTGTGCTGAGCCCTTCCTTGTCAGCACTGCATTTGAAAATATTTACTTGGCAGCTCTCCAAGCTAGGTAAGGTCTGTGCTCCTAATTACACCCTTGAAAGACTGTTTGCCAGGCCTTTGGCTGAATGTGAACGCAAGAAATTCACCTTCGTTTAATAAAAGGGTGTCAACTAAAAAGATACTCCTTTGGTCTCTCTAGCTGCCAGAAAAAGGGAGTGGGGGTGAACTAGGCATTCTTGAAATGCCTGGATAATCACCGCGGCAGCCCAAAGTTGTTGGAGCATAAGAAGGTTATTGGAGAGCATGATGGATGACTCTTGGAGACTGATGTGTCCTATTGGAGAAGTCACATCCAGGGAGTGGTGGAAAGACCAGGGTCAAGGGGGAAATGTATGATGTGATTTAGTATCGGCTGCACCCAGCCACGTGCCAACATGGCAATTTCTAATTTTCTGAGATGCATCTAGAGACTTTTGATTTGGATGAGGGGTGATTTGTTGGAGCTCTGACAAGGGGTTTTGCCAGGACAAAAAGTCTGCTTAGTGCTTTTTGGGGAAGCCTAGGTCAGGACCAGCCTCGGAGTTCTGTTTGCTATGGATGTATTACTTGGAACCCTGACAAAAGGAACAGATTTTTTTTAAAAAAGCCCAAATCTACCAGAAAATGTAAAAAGATGGGGCCACCACAGAAAAGGCCCGATTGTTGCTATGACAATAGCCCAAAGCACAATGCTTTGATTTACACAGAGGCTTATATTTATGTACAGAAAAGGGGAGAACCCCCCTCCCATCTGATAATTAAGCACTTGGCTGATAAGACATAGAACACAGGTGGCTTAAAAACATATTGATGGGGAGAGCCAACTAGGTAAAAACTGACAAAATATACATTTCTAGGGGGACATTTCTCTGCTTTCACTAGCATTCACTATTTTTTGGGGGGGGTGGCTTGCTCTTAAAATAAACATTGGTTTTAAGGCATATGTCCCATTGAAAGCCACAGGAAGGAAAAATAAGTAAGTAAGTAAAATAAAATAATAAAATAAAATAAAATAAAATAAAATAAAATAAAATAAAATAAAATAAAATAAAATAAAATAATAAAATAAAATAAAATAAAATAGAAGCCCAGGGCAATCAGATGCCTAGACAAAAATTGGTACAGTTCTCTGGAAGTCAAGAATAGAAAAAGATGAAAGACACAGGGGGCAGAGAGTGGGGGGACAAATCTGACCAAGAAAGCACATATAGGTAGCAATCAAGGTTTTGACTTCTACCTTTGAAAAGGAAAAGGAGAAAATTAAAAGGAACAAAACCTGGAAAAATTGAACAAACGAAGCTATAAAAAGCTTTTCTAGCACAAAGGGTTTCTAATTTAATCAGTTGGAAGCAACAGCCACTCTTGATTTAAGATGGGTTGCGTACTGGGGGAAAAAGTGACATGCAATGTTAATTTTTTTAAATAAAGTTACTGGTTTTATTATATACATGCAGCTAAATTCTCTGTATAGGTCTTGGAAGCTTTCCAATGGGTGTCAACTGGTTGCCATGGTAAATAACACCCCCCCTACCCACCAAGTTTTATTACTGAGTTATATCAGAGTTTCCTAACTTGGCTTCCCTCTCACCACACTTGTGGGCATTGCCTTCCAAACTTTCTAGAAGGACGTTGCTTATAAATCAGCCTTCTAGATCCAGGACCTCCTAAGAGACCTGGGCTCCAATTTCCACTATTCTGAGTTAGCATGAATATAAAATGAATTCAGAGGTGGTATTCAGCCTGTTCTGACCAGTTCTGGAGAACCGGTAGCGGAAATTTGGAGTAGCTGGGAGAACCGGCGAATACCACCTCTGCCTGGCCCTGCCCCCATCTATTCTCTGCCTCCTGAGTCCCAGCTGATCGGCTGGGTCTTCTTTTGTTGCCATGCACAGGAGAATGGAGCTGGAAAGCAGGTTAGAGGGGTGGGGAGGGGAGGGAATGGGATTTTGCAGTAATCTTCCCCCAGGAGTGAGGAGGGAATGGAGATTTTGCAGCATCCTGCCCCTGCCATGCCCACCAAGCCATGCCCACCAAGCCATGCCCACCAAGCCAAGCCACACTCACCAAGCCACATGTATATGTATGAGGTGCAATGACAATAAAATAAAGTAACTAACTGGCAAATCCCACCTCTGACTGGCCCTGCCCCAATCTATTCTCTGCCTCCTGAGTCCCAGCTGATCGGCTGGGTCTTCTTTTGTTGCCCTGCACAGGAGAACGGAGCTGGAAAGCAGGTTAGTGGGGTGGGGAGGGAATGGAGATTTTGCAGTATCCTTCCGCTGGAGTGGGGTGGAAATGGGGATTTTGCAGTGCCACGCCCACCAAGCCACGCCCACAGAACCGGTAGTAAAAAAAATTGAATCCCACCACTGGACGAATCCTTATTTCTTCAGGATCAGGCCAAAATCCAATGGGTGATGCAATCCAGGCTTCCAGGTGCCAGAGAAGACTCATCAGTTGTGTTTTGTCCACCACAAAGCTTGGCTGAACCATGGAGATCCTGTTAGGAAAAAGTGGACAATACAATTTCTCTATTCTTCAGAGGACAGAAACCTTGAGGATGAAAACAATCTTTTTTTTTATTCCTTAGGAAGGAAACAAGAAATACAATAGACAGAACCCACAGGATAACCAGGATAACATGCATATGCTGAACTCAACTTGAAGGAACTTTGGCTTTACTTAAATATTTACAATTTTGCTTTTCATGTTGGGGTTACACTAGTGGGACATCCGTGCCTTGGTGGCTCAGGCTGTTAATTGCCTGCACTTAAGTTCCAGCTGCCTAAACTGCTATAGGCTCGAATCCCACCAGGCTCAAGGTTGACTCAGCCTTCCATCCTCTCGGGGTAGGTAAATTGAGGACCCAAGATTGTTGCGGGCAATAAGCTGAATTTGTAAAAATGCCACTTAGTAATAAGCAGGCATATACAGTGGAATGAAGGCTATTGCTGAGCACACTGGGTTGTATCCCAGAAATTGTAAGCCGCCCTGAGTCTTCGGAGAAGGGCGGCATATAAATGTAATTAAAATAAATAAATAAAATAAAATAAATCAGTTGCTTTCCCATCACTACTCTTCTACTTTTTTCCCCTCTTAGTCTCTTGTATTCCCAGCCTGCTGTTGAGGCCAATCCCTGACTCGCCTCAAGCAACGAAATCACTTTGAAGATAAAATATAACATTATTAGCATGCAAACAATAAAACAATCTACAATGGGCTCCTTGCAAAGCACTGACCCTTTGGTTCTGAATAGCCAGTAGTGAAAGCAGGACCATATTATACATACTTTGGGTCAGCTACATTGCAAAAATATGTCCCAGTGAAAAAGGCCTTCACAGTGCAAATGACAACCTGACAATTGGAATGCTTTTGATAAACCCATTCATGTGATTTTAATTATTACTTATCTCTTCGTACTATATCAGCATGCTAGATATACATCTTTCTACTCATAGTGAATAGAAACCATTGGGGTTTGTGAGTCATGGTTTTCTGGGCAATTCTTCTCCCTGTGGATCAATTCAGCTTTGTTGTTGTTGTTAGTTGTGAAGTTGTATCCAACCCATTGTGATCAGTGGTGGGATTAAAGAATTTTTACTACCGGTTCTGTGGGCATGGCAGGGGAAGGTTACTGCAAAATCCCCATTCCCTCCCCATCCCACTAACCTGCTTTCCAGCTTCATTCTCCTTGCAGGGCAACAAAAGAAGACCCAGCCAATCAGGTGGGACTCGGGAGGCAGAGAATAGATGGGGGCGGGGCCAGTTGGAAGTGGTATTTGCCGGTTCTCCAAACTATTCAAAATTTCCGCTACCGGTTCTCCAGAACTGGTCAGAACCTGCTGAATACCACTTCTGATCACAACCCCATGGACAACGTTCCTTCAAGGCCTTCCTGTCTTCTACCATCTTCTGGAGTCCATTTAAGCTCACGCCGACTGCTTCAGTGACTCCATCCAGCCACCTCATTCTCTACCATTCCCTTCTTCTATTGCCCTCAATTGTTCCCAGCATGAGGCTCTTCTCTAGTGAGTCCTTCCTTCTCATTAGGTGGCCAAAGTATTTAGAGTTACCTCTTCAGGATCTGGCCTTCTAAAAAGCAGTCAGGGTGGATCTTCTCCAGGACTGACCAGTTTGAATACTGTGAAGCAAAGTCAGTGGGGAAGCCAGATTTACTTAACAACCTTGTTAACTAATTTAACAATTGCAAGTGACTTGTTTAACCATGGCAAGACAGATGGTAAAATGGGGCAAAACTCATTTAACAACCGTCTTGCTTAGCAATTGAAATTTTGAGTTCAGTTGTGGTTGTAAGTCAAAGGCTACCAGTAATTACAATGAGATGGTTGAATGAATTTCCTGCTCTTGAGCCTGAGCACAGACAAGAGGCTTAACCTGACATGGATGCTGCAAATTTGTCTCAAGCTCCAAAATTATTATGACCATATTTCAGGGGTGGGATTCAAATTTTTAACAACCGGTTCTGTAGGCGTGGCTTAGGTGGTGGGCATGGGTTGGTGATCATGTGACTGGCTGGACGTGGCTTAGTGGTCATGTTATTGGCTGGGCGTGGCCAACTCAATATCACTCACATCGAGGCACGCATCTCCTCGCCTGGCCTCTCGTGACTGTGGGGATGCTGCAACAGTCGTAAGTGTGAAAAATGGTCATAAGTCACTTTTTCAGTGCCATTGTAACTTTGAATGGTCACTCCACACAAGCAAAGTACCAGCAAAGGAGGGAAAAAAACCTCCAGAAACGTTCCTGAGACAGGAAGTCTAGTCCTACCAAGAATGTAATAAGGGTTAATGGAGAGGCAGTTTCTGTAAGCGGCACCAGAATGTTTCCTTCCTGCCTTCCTTACAGGATTAGGCCAGTAATTTCTTCTAACAACCGGTTCTCTGAACTGCTTAGAATGTTAACAACCTGTTCTAGAGAATAGGTGTGAACTGGTAGAATCCCACCCCTGCCATATTTTCTTGGGTAAAAAATAAGGACAAACTTTAAAAGGGAGGCAAATCTTCAAGAGGTCCATATGGATTTTAAAAAACCAAATGGTTTGTGTTTATAATTTTGTTTCAATAAGAAAAAGCCAAGAATAAAACCAGGGGTGGGCTTCAAATTTTCTGGCAAGGGGCTCTCTGCCCTAATGACTGGGTGGGTGGGGTGTGGCTGGGTGGTCATGTGACTGGGTGGGTGTGGCCAACTCGACATCACTTCTTTGCCCTAATTACCTAAAAAAACATGTATACCAAAAATTGTTTATTATTTCGTGCATTTAATACTTAAATAAAAGACTGGGTGAAACCAGGCTTAAAAGCAGTGACTGTGAGAGGCATCTTGGAGTCTTAGTGGAGTTTCTGGTGAGTTACCTGATTCTTATTATTTGGGAATTAATCCTCTCGGAGGCTAGTGGCTATGTTATCTGATTTACCCAATGGCTCTCCCTGGCAAGCATGAGTGGATTGTTTATCTAGCTTGCCACACTTTTACAAGGTGTGAAATGCTCTTGGTTGAACGCCCAGAAGTTCAGTTAAGCCTATTAAGAGCTTTCCCTTGCTGCTTGTCTTTCTGAGGTTATTGGGGGCTCTCTGAGCCCCGCAGAATCTTAGCTAGGGGGTCTCCTGAGCCCCTGCGAGTCCCCAACAGCCCACCCCTGCACAAAACCCAGAAAAACTTTACAAAAACCATTTGAATAACAATATGTTGAAAAGCATATTAAAATCCCAGAAAGTGGAAAGAAGCAAGTATGAAAAAGGTTTTCTGCCACCAGACTGTGCAATAAGGAATATACCATTTGCAAAGCAAAATAATGAAATGACCAAAACAAAGGACAAAAGTGAATTTTGAGAAACAAATTCAATGGACTGCTTTTTGGAATCAATAATAATAAAGGACATGTGGCCACTGTTCTCAAAACCAAAGTTAGGTGGGGTTTTTTCTTCTTTTTATCTATTTCATGGAAAGGATTACAAAGACATCAAGAAGTATCGTATCTAATTTGGACACCAGAGAACAGGCACAGTTGCCTTCTGGCGAAATTTATATTAAAAAGTGGTCCTGTAGTGTGCTGGAGAGAAAGTAAATATTTTGTGAATCCAGGCACAGATGGAAAGAAATCCTTGGAGGAATCTGACACACAGAAGGAATGGAAAGGAGAACCTGGAGAACAAATTGACTGGTGGAAAGATTTCAGCATAATAAAGGAGAATATTTGTAGCTCAGGGTTGAAATAAGGGATCCTTGGTACTCTTTGGGCTTCGTTGGTTTTTTTTTTGCAGATGTTTCATTACCCAAATTAAGTAACATCAACTGGTGATGTTACAGGTGGTTCTTGACTTAGGGCAGTTCATTTAGTGACCATTCAAAGTTACCACGGCACTGAAAAAAGTGACTTACAACCGTTTTTCACACTTACGACCATTGCAACATCCCCACAGTGCAAATGTCAACTTGTAAAGCATTCCTGGCTTGCTCTTGAGTTGCCATAAGAAGGAGGGGGGGAGATTTCATGGAGCAGTTTGTTGCTATGACCAGAAGCACATTCCACACATACCTTTCTCCAGATTGTATCCCAGGTTACCAGAGCCAGCCCGAGAGGCATGTTTTCAACTAAAGTGCTTCATTGGAGAATGTGATTTATGACACACCCTTGGAGGAGGGGTGGAAAACAGGGTCATAGGTGGGCAGTAAATTACGTAGGGAAGAGCCAGCTGCACTTGGGAGAAGTGCCGACATGTTGCTCCTAATAAATATAATTGGATTTCTTTTGAAGCTTGGCTCGAGGCTCAGGAATTAATTAGGGCATCCATCGGAACCCTGACAGCAACATCTCCACAGTGCAACATTGTCACGTGAACAAAATTCACATGTTTGGCAACTGACTCCTATTTATGACAGATGCAGTATCCTGGGGGGTCACTTAACAACTGTGTTACTAACGTAACAGCTGCAGTGCAATTGGGGCAAGAAAGGTTGTAAAATGGGGCAAAATCCACTTAATAAATGCGTCATTTAGCAGCAGAAATGTTGGGCCTGGTTGTGGTCGTAAGTTTAGGACACCCTGTATCAAGTCAGGTTATGAAACAAGAAAAAACAACCAATCTCAACGAGCCCCAGGGACACTTCAGATCTGAGGTTGCATTTGAAAAAAGTCTGCGGGGGTTAGCAAGAGCCTGGAGTTTTGAAAATTCAGGAAAGAGGGTTTCCCCCCCCTGGTTTCCATCCTTCTAAGTGAAGAGCAAATGTGAAAATAATGGAAGTTGCTGTCTAAGGCAGGGAGTCTATGAAAGTCGAGATAACCATAGTGGTTTGTGCTGATTAAAAAAAATCAGGAGGAGTCCAGGAGCAGCTGTTCAGCTAAGAGATTTTATTAAAAGGTGTAAGCTTTTGCGAACTGTAGCTCTGATCGTCAGATGCATTTGCCTCTGAAATAAAGCATACCATTTAATTTTAAAAAAACCCTCCAGTTTTAATTTTTAAAAAAAGGTTAGTTTGAAAAGATGTTTCCAGACTACAGGTAATCTTCAACTTACGTCTGCAACCGAGCCCAGAATTTCTGCTGCCGAGTGAGACAGTTGTTAAGTGAGCTGGATCCCATTTTACAAAGTTCTTCTCACCGTTGTTAAGCAAATCACTGCAGCTGTTAAATCAGTAGCATGGTTCTTCAATAAACCTGGCTTCCCCGTGGACGTCTCTTGTCAAAAGATCCCAAAACGGGATCACACGATCCCCAGGATATGGAAATCATCGTAAATATGAGCCAGTTGCCAAGTGACTGAATTTTGATTACCTGATCGTGCGGATGCCAAAATAAGGTGTAAGGTTTTTTTGAATGATCACTAAATGAACTGTTGTAAGTCAAGGATTACCTGTATTTATCTGAGGTTAGCATGGTTCTTCTCTTATATTGGCTACATTGGGTGAAAACCAGAGGTGGCATTCAGCAGGTTTGGACCACTTCTGGAGAACCGGTAGCGGAAATTTTGAGTAGTTCAGAGAACCGGCAAATACCACCTCTGACTGCTCCCCCCATCTATTCTCTGCCTCCCGAGTCCCAGCTGATCGGCTGGGTCTTCTTTTGTTGTCCTACAGGAGAACGGAGCTGAAAAGCAGGTTAGAGGGGTGGGGAGGGAATGGGGATTTTATAGTATCCTTCCCCTGCCATGCCCACCAAGCCACGCCCACCAAGCCACGCCCACAGAACCAGTAGTAAAAAACAATTTGAATCCCGCCACTGGTGAGAATGTCCTGTCCTGTTTTCCCACAATCCTTTGTCCCATTTCCCAAGGGTCACAGAAGGAACTGCTCGGTAGACCCTTCCTGATTTTATTCTAGCAGAAAACATCAAAAAACACCCGTTGAATATGCTGGATTGGCTTAAGAAACGTGTGATTTGCTTACAACAATGTAATTCACTTTATGACTGCAGTGAGTCACTTTACAACCTTTGTAAAAATGGTCATAAACTCAAATCTGGTCACATGGTGCCTCAACTTAGCATCACAATGACTTGTGACTGAAAGTCTGGGTTCCATTGTAGTCATAAATTGAGGACTACCAGAATTATAAAGATCATGTGGGAGAGACCAATGTCATATTGCAACTGAATAACAGAGTTAGAAGGGACCTTGGAGGTCTTCTAGTCCACTCCCCTGCTCAAGCAGGAGGCTCTATATCATTTCAGACAATTGCTTGTCCAATCATTTTCATTTTAACGACCCCACAATCCCTTGCGGGGCGGAGTCTGGGTAACTGAATGGACCTAGCAGGGTGCTTTAATGGCCGGATGCCCTTCTTGTCACCAATGAGGAGTTTGGTTCAGCAGATATTTTCTCAGTGTGCCCAGAGAGAGAAATATCTGCCTCTACCTAGGATCAAACTCACAGCCTCCTGATTGTGAGGTGAGGGCTCCACCTCTAGGCCACCTCACCACTTTCCAATTGCTTGTCCAATCTCTTCTTAAAAACCTCCAGTGTTGGAGCATCCACAACTTCTGGAGGCAAGAGTCATTCCACTGATTAATTGTTCTCACTGTCAGGAAATTTCTGACAAATTGTTTAGTTCTGGGTTGCTTCTCTCCTTGATTAGTTTCCATCCATTGCTTCTTGCCCTGCCTTTTGGTGCTTTGCAGAATAGGTTGACCCCAGAGGTGGTATTCAGCAGGTTCTGACCAGTTCTGGAGAACGGGTAGTGGAAATTTTGAGTAGTTCAGAGAACTGGCAAATACCGCTTCTGACTGGAGATTTTACAGTATCCTTCCTCGCCACGCCCACCAAGCCACGCCCACAGAACCGGTAGCAAAAAAATTTGAATCCCACCACTGGTTAACCCACCCTCTTCTTTATGGCAGCCCCTTAGTTATTGGAACCCTGCTATCATGTCACCCCTCTTGTCTTTCTCTTGTCCTTAGGAGAGAACACTGAATCACCATCATTCTCAGCAACAAGAGGATTTCACTCGGTCATGGAAGGTACAGCATCACCAGCCTTTAGTGCTACGGTGATCATTATCATCACCGTGATCATTTCCGGAAGCGCCTACTTATGTTTTTTGAAGTACATCTGCACTGGATGTTGTAAATCCTTCCAGGTGGTGCCATTAAGGAGGCCGGAACGGAGCAAGTCTGAAGAACAAGTATAACTTGGTGGACCTTCAACAGCTGAGGATCCGGGCATGAAGAATGGATGCCTAGACAATGGAAGAAAAAGAATAGCAAGTCTCATCCTGAAGGTGGGATTTGGGAACTTCTTGACTGAAATCTGGTTCTACTTTTCAGTGGCAGTTGGAAGAATCTCCAAATGACCAACACTTAGGAATGGTGGGGAGACTTTCTCTGTCACCCTGAGAAGGTCAGAAAGGTGTCCATTTGGTTCTTTCAGTCTGCCGAGAACACATTGTTTTAATGACCGAGGAGAACGAGAGGTAGAATTCAAAGTAGAGTTGAGGAATCCAAACTCAATGATGCTGGTGGAAGAAGAGAAGTTTTTTTTTAAACAATCCAGTGGATTTAGAATGCTCTAGTCTAAATCTGACTTTCACACTCATGTCTCGTTTAGATGCACCGTTGCCTTTGGTGGTATCTTACCATGGTTTCTTGTCAACCTTAACATCAGTAAATAAACTTGCTTTCTGAGACCACAATTATGTTTTGAATGGTCTAGATCAGAGGTCACCAACCTTTTGGACCTCAGGGACCACCAAACTCATAATTTTAAATCCCAGGGACCACTAACCGGTTCTGTGGGCATGGCCTAATTTGTGGGTGTGGCTTGGTGGTCATGTGACTGGCTGGGCATGGCTTGTATGTATATTATAAATATTTATATAAATATTGAATTTTTTATTTAAAAAAAGAGCAACTTTTACCCAAAATCAGGCAAAGCAGGCAGGCAGATTGAGTTGCTCAAAGAATCACAGTTTCATTCAGAGAACTATCTATCTGCCGTCGGCTAGCTCAGTTTGTCACATAAAATTTGCTTGCAAGCGAACTCATAAAATTTGCTAGCAAGCAAACTCACAAAATTAACTCACAACACACCATGTATGTAAATATTGATTTTTTTTATTAAAAAAGAACAACTTTTACCCCAAATCAGGCAAAGCAGGCAGGCAGATTGAGTTGCCGACAGAATCACAGATTCATTCAGTGATCTATCTATCTGCCATCAGCTAGCTCAGTCTGTCACATAAAATTTGCTTGCTGTGAGTCTACACTGAATAATAGAACCTTCAGTTCTAAAGGAGGTTCAGCTGTGCTTAAAAGCAGAGCCGAAGATCTAAAGACTAGCTAGAAAGCAAGAAATCCAACCATTTCCTGCTTCCTAGCTAATCTAAATCTCCTGGTACAGCAGAACAGCTGATGGTCGGAAAAAGAAAAAATAGCAATTTAGCAGGCATGTTTGCCCATTGGACATTGTGTTTCTGTGCAGTCTGGATTAATTGCTTTGGGGACATGCTGTGGGGGTGACATTTCTCTGCGGTCCACCAAAATTTTCTCGTGGTCCACCAATGGGCTGAGGCCCACTGGTGGGTGACCACTGGTCTAGATCAGGGGTGTCAAACTCAATTTCATTGAGGCCCACATCAGGGCTGTGGTTGACCTTGGGGGGGTCATGGCTGAATGAGTGGGCATGGCCAGGTTGACACCACTCACTGGGCATGGCTGATTGGATGTGGCCAACTGGGTGGGTGTTGCAAGTTTGACGCCACTCCCCAAACTGCTGGGATGTTTTCTCTTCACATTGGGTAGACCGGGACAAAGCCACACTGGCCCGATGTTTCCTCTTTGCATTCGGTAGACTGGGCTGAAGCGATGTGGGCCGGCCCCTTACATTTTCCAGGGTGGCCCCGCAGGCCAGATCTGACCACATCATGGGCCTTGTGTTTGACACCTCTGGTCTAGATACTTCTTTGGTGGGTTCAGGTGCTATTAATGATGCAGAATTTTGTATTGACCTGTACACTCATGTCTTATTTAGGTGGACCATTGTCTTTGGTAGCATCTCACTATGGTTGTCATCTTTAACATCAATAAATAAACTTGCTTTCTGAGACCACAATTATGTTTGAATGGTCTAGATCAGAGGTGTCAAACTCACATCATCCTCACATGACGTATCGAGACTTTTTTCCCCTTCATTAAACTAGGCCTGGGCATGGCCAACATGTGGTGCATCTGGCATGTGGGCTGTGAGTTTGACAGCCCTGATCTAGATTATTATTTGGGTGGGTTCAGGTACTATTAATGATGCAGAATTTTGTATTGACCTGTACACTCATGTCTTATTTAGGTGGACCATTGTCTTTGGTGGCATCTCACCATGGTTGTCATCTTTAACATCAATAAATAAACTTGCTTTCTGAGACCACAACTATGTTTTGAACGGTCTATATTCTTCCTTGGTGGGTTCAGATGCTATTAATGATGCAAAAACTCTGCAACAGAGATGATGCCCAAATTTATGTGTACATGCCTACCATACTTGGAAGGCTGACTTCCTACTCCTGTGATACCACATCCTTTTGAACAGTCCTGTAACTACTTCTAGAACGGCTTTGCTTTTGCTTGGCTTAAAGATTTGTCATACACCCTTCCAGAAGGGTCATTGACCATCATCACAGGTACTGCTGAGCTGTCCAATGTATCTTATTGGTAGTCCTTGATTTGCAACCACATTTGAGCCCAAAATTTCCATGGCTAATCAAGGCAGTTGTTAAGTGTTGGAATTCATTGTTGGAATGTATTTCTATGCAACAAACCTATGGTCACTAGCCACAGTCATCCCCATCTTCAAAAAGGGAGACCCCAGCCTAGTTGAAAATTACAGACCAATCTCTTTATGCTGCATCACCTGTAAAGTCATGGAATCAATTATTAACCAATTCATTATCCTCCACTTAGAGACAAACAACCTACTCTCTAATAAACAATTTGGCTTCAGAAAAAACTATCCTGTAATCTGCAACTCTTACACTGCAAAAACATATAGACTACACAACTCAATCAGGGCAAAGCAATAGTCACAATTTACATAGACTTCTGTAAAGCCTTTGATTCAGTGGTACACGACAAACTACTCCTAAAACTAAAATCTTATGGTATCTCTGGACACCTGCATAACTGGATAGAAGCATTCCTGTCAAACAGACAACAAATCGTCAAAATTGGAAATGTCCTATCAAATTCTATACCTGTCAACAACGGTGTCCCTCAAGGCAGTGTTCTAGGACCAACTCTCTTCATACTCTACATAAATGACCTCTGTGATCATATTAAGAGCAATTGCATTCTCTTCGCTGATGATGTAAAGCTATTCAACACCACAGATAATTCTGCTACCCTTCAAAAAGACCTTGACTATATATCAGAATGGTCAAACAAATGGCAACTTCAAATCTCAACAAATAAATGCTCTGTCTTACATATTGGCAGAAAAATCAGAAAATAAAATACAAGCTGAATAGTCAAGACCTTGTTGATGATCCAAACTCTGTCAAGGACCTTGGAGTACTCATCTCAAATGATCTAAGTGCTAGAGCCCACTGTAACTACATAGCCAAAAGGCATTAAGAGTTGTTAACCTAATCCTATGTAGCTTTTTCTCTGGTAATATCACACTACTAACTAGAGCATACAAAACATTTGCTAGACCAATACTTGAATACAGCTCACCAGTCTGGAACCCACATTATGTATCTGATATTAACACAGTAGAGAAAGTCCAAAAATATTTCACAAGAAGAGTTCTCCACTCCTCTACTCGTTGCAGAATACCTTATGCCACCAGACTTGAAATTCTAGACTTAGACAACCTAGAACTATGCCACCTTCAGTTCGATCTAAGTATAGTACATAAAATTATATATTGCAATGTCCTACCTGTCAATGAATACTTCAGCTTCAACCACAAGAGCACACAATAGATACAAACTCAAGGTAAACTGCACCAAACTTGATTGCAGGAAATATGACTTCAGCAACAGAGTGGTCAATGTCTGGAATACTCTACCTGACTCTGTGGTTTCTTCCCCAAACCCCAAAAACTTTAACCTTAGACTGTCTACTATTGACCTCACCCCTTTCCTAAGAGGTCTGTAGGGGGCATGCATAAGCGCACCAAAGTGTCTACCGTCCCTGTCCTATTGTTTCTTTTATTTTCTTATATGCATCCATGTATTTATAACTATGTTTATACTATTATCTTATAATCACTTGACAAAATAAAATAAATAAAAACAACTACAGTATTATTCAACCAGTAGATGGCAGTATTTACAAGTTTGGATCTATGGTATATACTGTATGCTCTTTTGTTCTGAGCAGACTTTCCTGCTTCCTCTTACAGTAATATAGTTGAGAAGTAAAACACATGGTGACTGTACTCTTGGTTTGCTCTATGTGGTGTTTTATATAAACAGAATTTCTAACATTTAGTTGTGCCTCATTTTATGAGTTTTGCCACAATGTTAAATGAATGAAATGGTTGTAAGTTGAGAACTACTTGTATATGAGGCTTCCAATTAACTTGTGTCTGTCACAGCTTCTTTTATCTACACCCAAATCTGTGGGCTCCCCAAACCCAAGTCCCCTTGGCTGTCAGGCAACCCCCCCTCACTGTTCCTTCTCACACACTTCCCCTGGTCTAAATGTCTATGGAGATTTTCAAACATCCAGGTCATGGTTGTCCCAAAGGTGCATTATGCAAAAGGCAACTGGACTTTTTTGGATTTTTCCCTTTCAGTCAGAACTGAAGAAACTTCTTAGATGAGAAGCAAATGTTTTCAAAGAAAAGTCTAGTTGCCTTTTGGAAAAAGCATCTTTGATTTCCTCAGGTCTATTTCTCCTCCTAGTACCAGACTACTACAATTTGTGAGCCCTAGTGCTGAAGATCAGTATTTGTCTTTTAGACTTCTAAACTGGACTTCTTCCAGTTACTCTCTTTTCACAGAGCAACAGAAAATATTTTTCTTCTCATTCCCCAAACACCCAGCTGGCTTTCATGCCTAAGGCAGGACTAGAATTCACAGTCTCCTGGTGATTGACTCAAAATCCCCCAGCTGACTTTCACGCCCAAAGCAACACTAGAACTCACAGTTTCCTGGTTTCTAGTTTAGTGCCTTAACCACTACATCAGTGTTTAAATTGGATGGCCGTGAAGATTTAGAAAGCATTTTGGCTGCCAAAATTGGGAACTCATTATGAATAGTCCTGTTGGGGAACATTGTTGGGCACCTCATATATAATTTGACACCACTTTTATGATTCAAAGCCTTTTAATCAAATTCAAAACATGAATACAAAACCCTGCTAGCGTTAGCTGTTCCAGATTAATGGAATTGGAGAATAATAATAGTGATTCACCCCATATTCCAGGTGAGCTGGCAGCACTTTTTAAGTGCTACATAAAAAATTCATGAGCTTTTTCACTCACAAATGAGTAATTTAAAAACGGGAACTTTCTGGAACAGGACAGAATTATTCCAGGGTTTTAGCCATCCAAAAAAAAAAAAGCTTCCAATGATAAAACTTTTCACATTTCAAAAGTCTTTCCTCTCTTCCTATCAACTAATTTCTGGCCGGCTTTCCTCCCCATCTTTAAATATTTTCCTTATTAAATTTGTTGCCATCTATAGTATGCCTCTCATGTAATTACGTTAAAGTTCTGTACCATGAATCCTTTCAACCATCTCTTTTGGTAGACCTATAGCAGGTGTGTTAAGCTCAAGGTCCGGGGCCTGGATCCAGCCCGCAGCGTGCTTAGATCTTGCCTGTGGGGCAGTGGTGGGATTCAAATTTTTTTACTACCGGTTCCATGGGTGTGGCTTGGTGGGCATGGCTTGGTGGGCGTGGCTTGGTGGGCATGGCAGGGGAAAGATACTGTAAAATCTCCATTCCCACCCCACTCCGGGAGGAAGGTTACTGCAAAATCCCCACTCCCTCCCTACCCCTCTAACCTGCTTTCCAGCTCCGTTCTCCTGTGCAGGGCAACAAAAGAAGACCCAGCCAATCATCTGGGACTTGGGAGGCAGAGAATAGATAGGGGCAGGCCAGTCAGAGGTGGGATTTGCTACTCACAATTTCCACTATTGGTTTCCAGAACTGGTCAGGACCTGCTGAATATCCACCTCTGCTGTGAGGCCACCTAGGAAACAGTGCAGGACCACCCCACGGTGCCTCTGCCAGTGAAAAGAGAGTTCAGGAGAGCTCCGTTTTCAGCCAGGATGGCCTCCTGCAACCCTCTGCCAGCTCGGGGGGGGGGGCTCTGTTTTTCACTGGCTGCAGGAGGCTGTCCCAGCCAAAGACAGAGTTTTTGAGGGCCACACGCAGCATTCCCAAGCTCCATTTTCGCTGGCAGAGGATTGCAGGAGACTGTCACAGCCGAAAATGGAGATTGGGAGTCTGTTTTCGCTGGCAGAGCGCTGCCACAGGCACCCCTGACATCAAGAGTGACATCAAGCTGACCATGCCCATCCTGGCCACACATACCCTCAGCCCCCACCAAGGTCAAACGCAACCCTGATGCGGCCCTCAATGAAATCGAGTTTGACACCCCCGACCTACAGTATAGGCAGTCCTCAACTTACAAACATTTGTTTAATGACCGCCCAAAGTTACAACGGCACTGAAAAAAGGGACCATTGTATGACCGTTTTTCACACTTACAACCACTGCAGCATCCCCATGGTCAGGTGATCAAAATTCAGACACTTGGCAATTGACTCATATTTATGATGGTTGTAATGTCCCGAGGTCACGCAATCCTTTTTTGCGACCTTCTGACAGGCAAAGTCAAACAAGGAAGCCAGATTCACTTAACAACCCTGTTCCTCACTTAACAACTGCAGTGATTCACTTAACAACTGTGGCAAGGAAGGTGGTAAAATGGGGCAAAAACTCACTTTATTACTGTCTTGCTGAGCAACAAAATTTGGGGCTCAACTGTCGTCAGTCACAGATCAGTCCTTTGCTGAGGTTGGATTAGAAGACTTCTGAGGTCCCCACAGTCTGTCTTCTACTGCCACAAACTTTAACCTTAACATTAAGAGGTACGAGTTTTAGATAAGCATAAGATAAGTCCTAAATGGCTTGGGTCCAGGGTACTTACAGGAGCGCCTCCTGCCAGCATCACACTCCGATCGCCCTGTACGCTCCCATAGGAGGGGCCTCCTTGGGATACTGTCGGTTAGGCATTGTCGACTGGCGGTCCCCAGGGCTAGGGCCTTTTCTGTGGGAGCGCCCGCCCTATGGAACCAACTTCCCGTGGATCTCCGTTTGGTCCCTGATCTTCGCTCCTTCTGCCGGGACTTGAAGACCTGGCTGTTCCAACAGGCCGGTCTGGACTGACCCGGGGGTGTGGGTTGTTTTATTCGTTTTAGCTATTTTAATTAATTGTTTAGACTTGTATTTGTTTAATTAATTTTTATTGTAATTGTATTGGGTTTTTAATGTTCGCCACCCTGAGTCCTTAGGGAGAAGGGCAGCATACAAGTCTAATAAATTATTATTATTATTAGTAGTAGTAGTAGTAGTAGTAGTAGTAGTAGTATAAGATAAACCAGGCTAGTGGGAAAATAGAAGAATTAATATCTCTTCCACTGGTTTAAGAAGCAATCAGATAAACTGATTGGGTGGGAAGGAGTCGTGTGCCCTACAATTTTTACTCATGTGACAGATATAATTTGTTTTGCAAATCAGAACACTTATACTTAGGGTCTCTTCACCTAAGAGCAACTGTGTTAGGCTCCTCCATAAATGTCCTTCTTAAAAGAGACCTTCAAATTTCTAGGTTCTATTTTATCACATAACCTAAAATGGACACCCAACATCAAAAACGTCATCACTAAAGCACAACAAAGACTGTTCTTTCTGCACCAACTCAGAAAGCTCAAACTGCCCAAGGAGCTGCTGATCCTGTTGTACAGAGGAATTATTGAGTCTGTCATCTGCACCTCTAGAACTGTCTGGTTTGGTTCTGCAACCCAACAGTACAGACACAGACTTCAGAGAGTAATTAGGACTGCAGAAAAAACAATGGCTACCAACCTGCCTTCCATCAAGGACCTGTATCCTGCACGAGTCAAAAAGAGGGTTGTGAAAATATTTACAGACCCCTCACATCCCGGACATAAACTGTTTTCAACTCCTACCCACAAAATGATGCTATAGAGCACTGCACACCAGAACAACTAGACACAAGGACAGTTTTTTCCTGACAGCCATCACTCTGCTAAACAAATGATTCCCTCAACACTGTCCAACTATTTACAAAGTCTGCACTACTATTACTATTAATCTTCTCATCACTCCTTATCACCAATCTCCTCCCACTTGTGACTGTATGACTGTAACTTTGTCACTTGTATTCTTACGATTTATATTGACTGTTTCCTAGTATGATTTGATTGCCTGTTGTACCCTATGACTATTATTAAGTGTTGTACCTGATGATTCTCGACTCTTGACAAATGTATCTTTCTTTTATGTACACTGAGAGCATTTGCACCAAGACAAATTTCTTGTGTGTCCAAACACACTTGGCCAATAAAGAATTCTATTCTATGCTATGATTTGATTGCCTATTGCACCCTATGACCATTATTAAGTGTTGTACCTTATGATTCTTGACTCTTGACGAATGTATCTTTCTTTTATGTACACTGAGAGCATTTGCACCAAGACAAATTCCTTATGTGTCCAATCACACTTGGCCAATTAAAAAAAATTTCTAAAAAAAACAGAAACAAGAAACCCATCTTTATTTGAATATTAGCCTGGAAAACCACTTTTCCCTCACAAAATAGAAACCCTCACAAAACAGAAACATGTTCCTTTATCCCTGAGTAAATACAGTTGATATTTAAGAACAAGATACATAAACTGTGGCCTCCTTGGATGTTCTTTAAGCAAGTCTAAGCACCTTCCTCTCCTGTAAATGAAATTACAGTGACCACAAGAGGGCATTCTGGAGATATAATGAATTCGTTATGGACCTTTATGTAAATTTCTTTTGTAAATATTTCCTCCCCTTCCCCTATTGCCTACTCAAGCATTACAGAATCAGCTGCCTGGCCATCTATTGGTGTTCATAAATTTCAGGATTCAATGCAATAATCTCTAGACTTACTTGGGAGAAAGGCCAGTGAAGTTCAGTCCTCTCTTCAAAACATGGAAGAGAGAACAATAGGGTTGGGAGGGATCTTGGAGGTCTTCTAGTCCAACCCCCAGCTCAAGCAGGACAACCCCCACAGTACCATTCTGGACAAATGACTGTCCAGCCTGTTCTTGAAAACTTCCAATGATGGAGCACTTGGAGGATAAGCATAGAATGAAGAAATCAATTGCTACCCAACCGTGTTAGTAGTTCGTTTTACATCCATTGTCCTCTTTCATGTTTTTTGTGATTCAAACTGCTTCCTGTTGGGGCCCTAAGGATCCCCGGCGGGGAATGGTGTGAGTGACATTGAGTTGGTCACGCCCACCCAGTCACAGGACCACCTAGCCACACCCACCCAGCCGGTCATTAGGCGGATCATATTCGTGGTCTGCAGGATTTAAAATTAAGAATTTAGTGGTCCCTGAGGTCCAAAAGGTTGGTGAGTGCTACTCCAAAGCACCTGAGGGCGGGACACGAAGCAATGGGTGGAAGCTAATCAAGGAGAGAAGCAACTAAGGAGAAATTTCCTGACAGTGAGAACAATTAATCAGTGGAACAGCTTGCCTCCAGAAGTTGCGAATGCTCCAACACTGGAAGTTTTTAAGAAGAGATTGGATAATCTGAAATCATATAGGGTTCCTGCCTAAGCAGGGGGTTGGACTAGAAGACCTCCAAGGTTCCTTCCATCTGTTTTGTTCTGTTCTGTTCTATTCTATTCTGTTCTGTTCTATTATTCTATTCTATTCTGATTTCTTATTCTATTCTATTCTGATTTTTCTATTCTATTCTAAATACATACTGCTTAAATAAAGAATAGGGCTAAGACAGAGCCAATAGAAGACTTGCTAAAACTCACCACCAATTAATACCATTAACTTGCAGAGTTCATCTCCATGCAACCGGGGCCATGGAATTAGGGATCATTTTGAGCAGGGGGCTGGACTAGAAGACCTCCAAGGTCCCTTCCAACTCTGTTATTCTGTGTTCCATGTTCTATGGGACATCTGCTTCAGATTTAAAAAGCTCTTGGCTGAACCCCTTGCATTGCCAAACAGAGGTCAAGAAGACCCATGGGAAGGGGAGAAATGCTTGCTAGTAAATAGTTGGACCTGGGTCTGACTCTGATCACCACCGACTGGCTAAGTCCTCATGAAATAGTACTATACTGATTCCAAGCAAGCTGGAACGCAAAACATCTCAAATCCATGTAATCTGCAACAGACCTTGGCATGCTGGCTTGCAGAACCGTTATTAACAGCTGAATGAAAAGGAAGATACACGTTTATGAAAACCAAAAATGTCAATAGATTTTAGATTATATCCCTTTCAACAAGAAATAATATTGTGAAAATGAGTTTATGGCATTTACAGTGTGTGGCAGGAGAGGCAGGGAAATTAGTGTTTCCAACCAGCGTTTCTCAGCCACAGAGACTTTAAGATGTGCGGACTTCAAATCCCAGAATTTCCAAGAAATGGAATTGCTGGCTCGCTGGGGAATTCTAGAAGATGAAGGCCATACATCTTAAAGTTGCTGGTGTTGGGAACCACGTCTTTAAGCTAACAATATATCAAAACTAAGGGAAGGAAGAAGGACAAGTGGAAGAAAGTGACGGGAAAGAAGACGGGGCTGGCGACACGGAGGGAGGAAGGCGAGTGCGCGGCGGCTTCCCGCTTCCCATCATTCTCCATCGAAGACCAGGCTAAATCCAGAGGTCAGAGTGTTTTCCCCTGCCTTTAAAAAAAAATCCTAATCCTTTTATGGAAGAGCTTTGCTAAGAAGCCTTGGGAACAGATGGGAACTATGTCTGAACTAGAAGATAAAAGAGATGAATACATGTATAGTTCAAATTAGAATAATATTATTTAAGGAAAAAAAGATGGACGATGTTTGGCAGCAGGGGTACTTCTACCAGATGACGTTACCTAGCTGGGTAATGAAATGCCCGCAAGAAAACAACCGAGCTCAAGAGACCACCAAGGACCCCTCATGTCAATCCTGAGCTACAAATATTCTCCTTTATTTGTACGTTTATTGGGTTAGGGTACTAGTACCAGCCAGGGTTGCGATTCAAAAATCCCAGCAGCCAGTTCGCTGCCCAGTTGCTGGGTGGGTGTGGCCATGCTGGTTGTGGCCTAGCGGAATTTCTGAGAGGGCTGTCTTTCGCCTTCACAAGGGTCCAGAGCAGAGGGGGTATTCAGCAGGTTCTGACCAGTTATGGAGAACTGGTAGCGGAAATTTTGAGTAGTTCGGAGAACTGGCAAATACCACCTCTGACTGGCCCCGCCCACATCTCTTCTCTGCCTCCCGAGTCTGATTGGCTGGATCTTCTTTGGTTGCCCTGCACAGGAGAACGGAGCTGAAAAGCAGGTTAGTGGAGTGAGGAGGGAATGGGGATTTTACAGTATCCTTCCCCTGCCATGCCCACCAAGCCACACCCACAGAACTGGTAGTAAAAAAAAATTGAATACCACCACTGCTCCAGAGGCTTCCCTCGGGCCTCTGGGAGAGCAAAAACAGCCTCCCCTGGGCTCTGGAAGCCTTCCGAAGCCAGTAACAGGCCCATTTCTGGACTTCCGGAAGGCCTGTTTTTCCCCCTCCCAGAGCCTCCATGTTCACTTACCTGCATTGAAAATGGGGCGCGTGGAAACTCCTGGGAGGGGAGGGGTGGGCGGGGCCAGCTGGTCAGTTCAAATACTGGTTTGGTGAACCAGATGCAAATTTAACATCTGGTTCACCTGAACTGGTCCAAACCGGTAGAATCCCACTCCTGGTACCAGCTCCATTGTTATTAAAATATTACTTAAGGCAGGAGATGAGAAGGGAGGTGGCTGTTTTGCCTACTCTTTCTTAAAGGTTCCCTTGTGTCAGATAACTACTGTAATGCTCTTTACATGGGACTGCCCTTGCGGACCATCCGGAGGCTTCAACTGGTGCAGAATCGGCCCCTGAGTTTGTGATACCCGATACTCCCATGTTACACCCTCCTCGCTGACATTGGCTACCAGTTGCCCTCTGGGTGAGATTCAAGGTGTTAGTGATCACATACAAAGTCCTACATGGCTTGGGTCTGGGGTACTTGCAGGAGTGTCTCCTGCCAGTGTCAACTTCCAATCGCCCTGTGCACTCCCACAGGCAGGGCCTCCTGGGGGTGCCATCGGCCAGACAGTGTTGGCTGGCGTGAGAGGTAGGGCCTTCTCTGTGGGAGCACCCACCCTGTGGAATCGACTCCCCTTGGAGCTCCGGTTGGCCCCTGACCTCCGTTCCTTTCGCCACGACCTAAAGACTTGGTTGTTTCAACAGACTGGCCTGGACTGAACGGGAAGGGGTGGGTTTTTATGATTTTTAAGTTTTAATTGGGTTTTAACTTTTATTGGGCTTAATTTAATTGGTTTAATTGTATTTTAATATTTGTATTTTCTTTCTTTTTATTGTAAGCCGCCCTGAGTCCCTAGGGAGAGAGGGCGGCCTATAAGTCCAATAAATAATAATAATAATAATAATAATAATAATAACAACAACAACAACAACAGATATGTGGATTTGATCTCTCAAATCTGTTTGTTAAAGTAGGAACAGTCGGAGGGTTTTGCTCACCTTGAAATCACCCTGAAGCCTCTGGTAGTCTTCAACCTACCACTATAACTGAGCCCAAAATTTCCATTGCTAAACAAGACAGCTATTAAGTGAGTTTGGCCCCAATCTGCACCCTTTCTTGGCACAGTTATTAAGTGAATCACTGCAGTTCTTAACTTAGTAACACTGTTGTGAAGTGAATGTAAATGCAAAAAACCTTGATTGATTAAAGGTGGCTGTCAACTCATAAAACATTTTGTATACATGTTTTATAGTTGACAATAGGAAGAAGGGGGCGGCGTTTCAAAGAGCAGACAGCAGTGTGGTGGAATCGAAAGTACATTCCATTCATATTTTCTTCAAAGACTGATTAGATGACTGAAGCTTCTGCCGCACTAAAATCTAATTGGAGAGCATGATTGATGACTCTTGGCTATGGACGTGTTTCGTTGGATGATACACCCGGGGGTGGGTGGGAAGCAGGATCAAGGGTGACAGTGAATTACATATCTCAGAGTTGGCTACACCCAGGTTAGTGCTGGATGTAGAATGGTAGCTTCAAATAAATCCTTTGAAGTTTTGGGAGTGTGGCTCAAGGCACATTATTTAATTGGAGTAACTTCCGGAACCCTGACAATGGCTTTCCAAAGAAGCCATCCATATCTGGAATCACTTGCTGCTAATGATTAGCGATGTCATGCCCCAGCATATAATTTTTATATACTGTTACTTTCTAGTCTAGCCCCATCTAGTGGCCAAAGGGACAAATGCCAAGTATATTGTTTGAAGCTGACCCAATCCACTTACCCATCAGCCCGTACTCTCAAACCAAGTGCAGGCTGGGAAGCCAGATTCCATTTCCTTTAGCATTTGGAGAAGGCAGAAGCACAAAGAAGAATCCATCTTAATCTGTGGCACATGGTCATCCAAGGACAAACCCACATCCCTCACACAGAGCATCGCTGGTGAGATTTGAATTGTATATTTATTCATTGTTATGTTCAGCAATAACTCTGTACTGCCTATCTTGTATTTGGTTCTCATTGTATATATCCCTATTTTCCCCAGTTTCACCATATCCTGTTCTTTCAACAAAGCATTCAGATCTACACACATGGTCTGTTTTACTGGAGGTTAGGTGAGTTTAGCTGCATGTTGAGCTGCACACAGACTAGTGCAGTGAGGACAGAACAAGTGATAAGGAACAAAAATATGGGTTGTTTGCACTGAATGCAAACTTAATTAGTGTGAAATGTTCAAACAATGAAAATGTAGCTCTCGTTTGAAATGTTCATTTATTCTAATACAGTTTGCCCTTTGATGTTAGTCCTATTGATGTAAAAAGACATATGTTCTTGAAGATTATGCATTGTATGCAAGGAGAGTGTTGGCAAAATTATAAACACATTGGCATATATTTGGGGAAATGTGCACCCAAATGCATATAAGGGCCTTGGTGGCTCAGGCTGTTAATTGCCTGCACTTAGTTCAACTGCCTACAACTGCTGTGGCTGAATCCCACCAGGCCAAGGTTGACTCAGCCTTCCATCCTCTCGGGGTAGGTAAACTGAGGACCCAAGATTGTTGGGGGCAATTAGCTGACCTTGTAAAAATGCTGCTTAGTAATAAGCAGGCATATACAATGGAATGAAGGCTATTGCTGAGCACACTGGGTTGTATCCCAAAAATTGTAAGCCGCCCTGAGTCTTCGGAGAAGGGCGGCATATAAATGTAATTAAAAAATATATATATATATAATTAGAAAATGCAAGCTCGGCATTCCAGATTTGGCAAATGTACAGTTATTGAGGAAATTAAGAACTGAACTTGACAGGATCCCAGCAATGAAAAAAAGGGGTGAAACCAAAAATGATAGATAAGTAATGAATAAAATTGCAAATAAAAATGTGCATGTTTGGGAAATACAACCAAAACAGATAGCATAACTTTCCAGCTCAACAAGCAATTTGACAAAAGTGAGAAACAGCAAATCCCAAATGATGAAGGGCCTTGGTGGCTCAGGCTGTTAAATGCCTAGCACTTAAGTTCCAGCTGCCTACAATTACTGTAGGCTCAAATCCCACCAGGCTCAAGGTTGACTCAGCCTTCCATCCTCTCGGGGTAGGTAAATTGAGGACCCAAGATTGTTGGTGTTATGTATGCAGGTTTGAATGTCATTGGTTTAGTTTGAAGTGCTCTTGTAAAATGTCAGAAATGATTGGTTTAAAAAGTGCGGGAAAATCCTGCACGCTGATTGGCTGGCAACTGCGGCTGCTGGCTATAAGTAGCAGCCGCAGCCCAGCCAAATCGGGTCCGTTATGAGCTGTAGTCACTAATAAACTCTTCACTGAAGCACTCCGCGTCTGACTCTTCATGCAAACTTGGGGGCAATAAGCTGACTTTGTAAAAATGCCGCTTAGTAATAAGCAGGCATGTACAATGGAATGAAGGCTATTGCTGAGCACACTGGGTTGTATCCCAAAAATTGTAAGCCGCCCTGAGTCTTCAGAGAAGGGCGGCATATAAATGTAATTTTTTTTTTAAATGATGTTCCTCACCATCCCCACCAACAAAGGGCCCAAATGACCATATGTGAAGTTGCCAGACCACATTGACACACTGACACACACACACACACACACACACACACCAACAACATGATCTGACCCCCAGTTAGATCGGAATGGGAACTATGGCAATGTTATGACCTGTGGACTTCAACTCCCAGAATCCCTGAGCCAGCCATGTTCAGGAAGCCAGGAATTCTGGGAGTTGGAGTCCACAGGTCATCAAGTTGCCATAGTTGCCCACCGCTGAGTTAGATGAATATGTAGTTCCTAGCAATTCTCCTTCTTTATGGCAAGAAACCTCAGATTTTCCTTAGGTCTCTACAGAAACGTGAACATCATCCTTGTGCTGATTGCTTTGCTGTCAATCTTCCTTATTGTTTCCCCGCTCTTCAAATGCTTCCCTTCTCAAGGACAGGCTAAGTGTTTTTATGCATAAACAGGGCTCTCCATCAAGGAACACCATACAAAAGGCAAAGACGGAGAGAATTTTGAGTATGTCGTGTTTGCCGGCCAGAAAAATTCAAGCTGGATAATTTCCAAACACCCCGGAACAATAAATAGAGGCATTATGAATTCATGTTATTATAATAAGAGGATTGGAGGTGGGGATTTTTTGATCCTACAACTGATGGTCTGTCCTTCTTTTGACAAAACATGCTCTTCTTTCGAAGGACAACCTACTTTGCACACTCAAAACCCAACAAATAGAGGTGAAAAGTTCATGGAAAGATGCAATTAAGAAAAAAAAATAGACCACTTAGGTTCCTTTTAGGAAAAAATAGTGAATTGTGAGGAAATGAATGGCACTGTATGAAATTAGACACAGCCAGGAAAAAGTAGAAAAGGAGAGCTTTCATCTTCTCCCCAACTCTAGAACCAGTGAAACTGATTAAATATTAATGTTGAGAAGATTAGACAACCTGTGCCCCATCAGATCATCATTTCACAGGTATTTCCTTACCTAAACAGAGAAGCAGAATGACCAAAAAACAGTAGGATTAGAAGCGATGTCTCACTTCCTGCCGGCTTCCCCACTGAGTTTCCTTGTAAGAATCAAGTAGAGAGCATCAGGAAACTTCCTTCCTTCCTTCCCTCCGTTTTTTCCTCCCCTCCCCTCCCCTTCCCGTCCCTTCTCTTCCCTTCCCTTCCCAAGTGGCTGCTGCTGGGTGGGGAAGGATCAAGGGATTGTGAGATTGGCTGGGAAACTGTCACAGAACATTGAAAATGGAGACCATGAGCAGCCACAGTCATCACTGAAGCAGCCACAATTCCCCAAATTTCATTACTTCCGGAGTCAAGGGTCTCCGATTTTGTACACATCCTATAAGCTAGACCACTTGAGGTACCTTGGTTCAAAAATTATTGCCCTTTGGTGTACCATTTCGTCCAGTTAAAGAACACAAAAG
Organism: Naja naja; assembly: GCA_009733165.1. Taxonomy (NCBI): domain Eukaryota; kingdom Metazoa; phylum Chordata; class Lepidosauria; order Squamata; family Elapidae; genus Naja; species Naja naja. Next base: position 53,673,820 of record CM019152.1, read on the forward strand.
AATTTGGTAGCATATAGATAAGAGGAGGCATTCCTTCACACGATGCATCACTCCACTGTGTCATGCCTTCCCACAAGATCTGGTGATGGTCACTAATTTGGATGCCTTTGAAAGGGTATTGAACAAATGAAGACAAAGTGCTAGAGCAGGGACATCCAACCCCTGGTCCACAGATCTGCACTGGTCCGTGGCCCATTGGGAACCAACCAGGCTATGCAAGCGACAGATGATCATGCAAAGCTTTACTTGTGCAACTTCTGCCCATGGCTGCCGTCAGTGCCGGTCTATAGAGTGGAAAAAGTTGGGGACCGCTGTTTACAGTGGGCTATTATAAATCTCAGCAGGCTCAAGGTCAACTCAGCCTTCCATTTACAGATAATCAGAGTTGGAAGGGACCTAATAGGTCATCTAGTCCAACCCCCCCCGCCCAAGCGGAAGACCCTCCACCATTTCTGACAGATGGCTGTCCAATCTCTTCTTAAAAGCCTCCAGTGATGAAGCTCCCACAACTTCCAAGGGCAAGCTGTCCCATTGGCTGATTGTTCTCACTGTCAGAAAGTTTCTCCTTATTTCCAGGTTGAATCTCTCCTTGTTCAGTTTCCATCCATTATTCCTTGTCTGGCCTACAGGTGCTTTGGAAAATAGCTTGACCCCTTCCTCCTCTCTGTGGCAGCCCCTCAACTATTGGAAGACTGCTATCCTGTCTCCCCTGATCCTTCTCTTCACTAGACTAGCCAAGCCCAGTTCCTGTAACCATTCTTCATATATTTTAGTCTCCAGTTCCCTAATCTTCTTGGTTTGCTCTTCTCTGCACTTTTTCTAGAGCCTCATCCTTCTGAGGTGGGTAAAATGAAGACCCAGATTGTTGGGGGCAATCTGCTGACTCTGTGAACCGCTTAGAGAAGGCTGTAAAGCACTGCAAAGTGGTATATAAGTCTAAGTGCTACTGCTATTGCTACTGTACCTTGAAGACCCAATGTCACCTCTGGGTTTAAAGCTGCCTAGACTGCCCTTGCTTTGATCTAGCAGGGTTGTTCTTATCTTCTTAACAGCCTGCACTTTTCTCACAAGAAGAAAATGAGGAAGTAAACCAAGAAACACAAGAAACCAATGAGATGTTAAACACGTGCTGTATTTGAACATCCTTACAAAATAAGTAGAATTACAATGCATGTTTCCATTTCTAGCCAAGGTTTATAAATATTTACAAGATCCTGTGTTGGCCAAGTGGTCTTTGACCTTCTGTGACACCTTTCAAAGCAGGAAGGCTTCAGGGAACAGCTCAATACATTTCTAAATGCTTAGAAATAAAGGAAAAAGATTTCATGAAATACAGAGAGGGATACTGTGGGTATTAAAGTGTTCCATTCTAATGCAGTACAGGTAGTCCTTGACTTACAACAGTTCCTTTAGTGACTGGTTGAAGTTACAATGGCACTGAAAAAAGTGACTGGTGAGCATTTTTTATGCTTACAACCGTTGCAGCATTCCCATGGTCACGTGATCAAATATGTGTTTCAATACCGTACCGGACTTATGGCTAGCATGACCCTTGGAGAAAGCTAATGCACATCCAGATCTCATATTTTGATAGGCCCTTAAAAAAGAAAGCAGAGAAAGTAATGGCATTCTACCTTAAAATATGTATTCAGGGTTCACTCAGTTTGGACAAAGATTCGCATTTTGTTGGCCACTTCTTTTAGAAGAATACCAGCCCAAGTTCCTCTTGTCTTTTGCTTTTTAAGCACTTCTAGCATCCTATTTCTGCATCTCGTTGGTTCTTATTGGGATTGAAAATGGAAGAGGAGAGGGGGAGGGGTGGGAGAGGAGGACTGTGGGAAATCACCAACCAGAGAGGAAGGAGAAATGGTGAGAAGAGGAAGAGGAGGAAGAGGAGGAGGAGGAAGAGGAGAAGCACCACTGTGAAAAATCTCTAACCACAGAGGAAAGGGGAATGGTGAAAAGTGTGTCATTACATCCCAAAGTAAATGAATAGTCTCCTTATATACTAATAACTGATGATACAACACACCTCCAGAAGTGCAGAGCTTGCATTGTGATGTCACAATCCTCTTTCGCTATTTTGGCATCACTGGATTTAAAAATGGATGCCTGTGTCTCTCTCTAGTTATCTCCCTATCAGAGCTAGCCAATCCTGCACTACAGAATGATGGAAGAGCCAGCCAATCAATATCCTCGTTGGTGAACGGTGGCCCATCCTAAAAGAGGGTGCAAAAAACACAGATACTTTGCTTCAGCCCCAACCCTTTACCTCCGCTATTGCTTATCCTAAGGCGACAACTAAGCAAAAGATCCAGGATCTGTGTCATGGCGCAGACACTGTGCCTTATTGCCAAACACTAATCTGGTTGAACTCCCGGTCAACTACTTGCACCCTGGCATTTCTAAAAACAGAACTGTGCCCACAGAGCTGTTAGGCGTATGCTTTCCACCATGCCTCTCCCTTTCCCTACCCCTCCCCAGCAAGCCGCTGAAGCCTCTCTAGGATCTCAATTGGCTCTATCCATCTCTACACTGTTGGTAGTTCCCCGTGATCCAGAAACAAATCTGTGCGTATTTGAGGGGGGTAATGCGAACGGCCACGTTGTACTCCTGGGAGGATCCGTTGGTATCCACCCACTGGTGCCCTGAGAATATCCCTATAATTTTACGCTCCCATTTGTGATTCTGTCTCTTCCACATCCTCACGTAGACTCCGGAACCGCTGGCCCCCGGCTGGGCATCGCACTGCTGATACAAGAGATCGTATGTTTCATCTTTGACATCACAGAAGCGGTAAACCAAGTTTCCAGGCCGGTCATTGTCGTAGCCCGAGAAATGAATCCTTCCTTTGGGCAGCTGACGTGCTGTTGGGCTCACTCCGATCTTCATGAACTTTCGCTTATGGGGTTTCTTCAGTTCCAGCAGGGCATAGTCATAATCCATGCCAATGTCGTTGGCATTCCCTTTGATCCATCCTTTAGGAACTTGTGTCCGTTTCACCCGAATCCACTGGAACTTCATTTTCTCGGGCTCAAGGGTGCTACTGCGGTTGGTCCTTTTGATGCCATCTTTCGGCTTGGGTCTCAGGAACCCAACCCGTAGCTTCTTGGCTCCTTTGACGTAACTCTTCCCATCGTGGATGCAATGAGCAGCTGTCAAGACGTGTTTTTCAGCCACTAACGTTCCGGTGCATCCCGTGGACAACTTCACGGAAGTAGAAAATGGGTAGTTCAGCAAGAAGTCCTTGCCAAAAATACTGAACCTGGTGTCGTAGCCGTAGATCTGTCTCTTTGTCCGCGATCGGCTCTGTCCCCCTGTGTTGGTCCTGCTAACAATGTAGATGCCCACTTCGGTCTCGGTGCGGGATCCATTGGAGTACAACGTCTCGTAAGACAAATAATCTTTCACTTCTTCGTACGTGGGGAGCGGGGAACGTTTGTGGCAAGATGGGCCACACGGGGAGACCACTTCCAGCTGGGCTTTTGCGTCAAAGTGTGGTTTGTCCAAAGGGATGGTTAATTGGGGTAGAATGATGGGCACCTTGTAGGTTGGCCAAGTTGGCTTCCCATGAGGATGCGAGGGCACAACTCCTTTTACAATCCATAAAAGTAGGAGAAAGCCTGACAGTGACACCATGGTGAGCAAGGATCTGGAGAAAAAGAAGAAAAGTCTTAATGATTAATGAGTAAAGAGTCAACCAAGAGGGTTAGGCCCAGGGTATTTGCGAGACCACCTACTGCCGATGACAGCCTCCCACCGACCAGTGCGGGCCCACAGGGTTGGCCTCCTCAGGGTGCCGTTGGTCAAACAATGTCAGCTGGTGACCCCCAGGGGGAGGGCCTTCTCTGTGGCGGCCCCTGCCCTCTGGAACGAGCTACCGCTAGAGATCCATACTGTCCCCGACCTGAGAGCCTTTCGCCGTGCCCTTAAAACATGGTTATTTGAGCAAGCCGATCTATCCCCATGAGAAGTTTATTTTGATTGGACAAATTGTTTTAAATATTTTTAAGAATTTATTGTTGGTTGGGCTTAAATTCTAGTTTAATCTTTATTTTAATTTTTGTACTACATGTTTTTATGGCCCTGTAAACTGCCTTGAGTCCCTTTGAAGAAGGATGGTATATAAAACTAATAAAATAAATAAATAATAAATAAACCATCTATTCTACTTCGATCCTGAAGAAACAGTATAAAAGGGATTAGCAACAGAATTAATCTGTACTAACTTTCCACCTTTTCAGTTACAGGTAGTCCTCAACTTATGGGCACAATTGAGCCCATTTCTGTTGCTAAGTGAGTTAACTGAGCTTTGCCCCATTTTATGACCAGTGGTTAAGTTAATCCGGTTTCCCCATTGACTTTGCTGCAAAGGTTGTAAAAACGGTCATAAGTCCCTTTTTTTCAGTGCCGTTGTAACTTTGAATGGTCACTAAATGAACTGTTGTAAGTCAAAGACTACCTGGACCACCAAGCTTGGTTATGTACTCCATAGCTTCTCAATCTTCTCGAAGAGCATTATGTAAAAACAAAAATTGATAGATGAAGCGAATCATTGCAGTGGCTAAGTTAACATGTTTGGTAAGTGAATCTGTCCTTCCCCCCACTGAATTTGCTTGTCAGAAGGTCGCAAATGGGGATCACATGACCCCAGGACACTGCAACCGTCATAAATATGAGTCAGTTTATCAGTCCTATGAATTTGGATCACATGACCATGGGCATGCGGCTACAGCTGTAAGTGTGAAAAATGGCCATAAGTCCATTTTTTTTTAGTGCCGTCCATTGTAACTTTGAATGGTCACTAAATGAACTGTTGTAAGTTGAGGACTACCTACATGACTGATCTGGAACTGTTGTTTAATGAAGGTAGAGACTTTAAATTTAAGGACCTGAGGAAGAGGTGGTCAAACTTGTTGTGGATAATCACTTAAATGTGAGCCAGCAGCTGCCAAAGAAGGAAACCAGAGGTGGTATTCAGCAGGTTCTGACCAGTTCTGGAGAACCGATAGCAGAAATATTGAGTGGTTCAGAGAACCGGCAAATCCCACCGCTGACTGGCCCCGCCCCCATCTATTCTACGGCTCCTGAGTCCCAGCTGATCAGCTGGGTCTCCTTTGGTTGCCCTGCCCAGGAGAACGGAGCTGGAAAGCAGGTTAGTGAGGTAGGGAGGGAATGGGATTTTGCAGTAACTTCCCCCAGGAGTGGGAAGGGAATGGAGATTTTACAGTATCCTTCCCCTGCCATACCCACCAAGCCACACCCACAGAACCGGTAGTAAAAATTGAATCCCACCACTGAAGCCAATGCAAGTCTCAGGCTGCATCAATAAAGGGATAGCGAACAAGGAATTCGCTTAATGATTACACTGTCTGCTTAACAACCATGGTGTTCCCTTTATGACCATAGTATTCACTTAACAACTGCTGCACAAAAAGATCCTAAAATCAGGCATGGGAAGACCTGCTTAGCAATCCTCACAACTTACAACTGAAATTGAGAACTCAATTATGCTGGTAAGTCGAGGCTACCTGTAATTTGTTCCTGCCTTCCAGAAGGACAGATGCCTCCTAGGTCAGCTACTACTAAAAGAATCGGAAACCATTCGAAAATCATCATCTGCAAATGTGTGTGTAGCTTACACTCTGCTTCAGCGGATCAGGGCATAGCACATTCCAACTCCGCCCCACACAGACAAACACCCACCCATATACACCTCCCCAGCCGCAAAATATACTTTAATCAAAGCAAAATTCAAAACCGTGAACATTTTGGACACAGCAGGGTATTTCAGGAGATAAACGTAAATGTTTTGTAAAATTCATAGATGGAAAGTTCATCTGAAAGTAACCCTTTGTAGCGTAATAATCTGAGAATATAGCTGTGGATTGTTTTTCACAAAATACATGTTCTTCTTGTTCCACTATCTTCTCTATTGGTATCATTTTTATTATTGTTATTACTTTGATATTATGACTATTATTACCTTGTTGTTTTCCATGTACACTGAGAGTTTCTGCACCAGAGACAAACTCCTTGTACATCTAATCACACTTGGCCAATAAAGAATTCTATTCTATTCTATTCTATTCTATTCTATTCTATTCTATTCTATTCTCTATTCTATTCTCTATTCTGTTGTATTCTGTTGTATTCTATTCTATTCTATTCTATTCTCTATTCTGTTGTATTCTGTTGTATTCTGTTGTATTCTATTCTATTCTATTCTATTCTATTCTATTCTATTCTATTCTATTCTATTCTATTCTATTCTATTCTATTCTATTCCATTCTTAAGAAAACAGACCAGTAAATTATTAATATTCAGAAGTCTGAAATGCCTTATGATGCTTAAGGCAATGTTTAAAATCTTTTGCAACCCACCCTCTCCCATTTAAATTTCCCACAACTCCCTTGAGATGTCAATCTGAGAACCTCCACACGATTGTCTTGCTGGTTTCCAACAGGCTGCAAAAACATTGTGAAACTCAAACCGGCTACCCACATTTCTACTCATCATGGGGGAAAAAAAATCAATGCCACATTATCCAAAGCAATGTGAATACCCAAGAGGAAAGAAAACCGCTCAGTAGCGAAGAACAAAAAAACAAAAAACAAAAAGCATGAAAACAACAGGATTGAGTGGTGTGGGAGAGGAGAAATGAAAAATTAATTTGAAAGTTAGCCAGGCAGCTAAAGCACTGCAGGCATCCAAATTCCCACTGCAAAGCAGGAGGAAATCTCACCCATTCCCTGGGCAGGCTTATTCAAATAAACCATAGCTATTAGATGCATCTTATGCGTATTTAAGCCCAGCTGGGGTTAAATCAATAAAAGTTAGAGTGGCTTAGCTTCATTCTTGAAATGCCCCAAATGAATGGAATATAACTGCCAGATTTAAGAAAGGGTCCCTGGCACTGGGTGAAGAAGGAAAAAATTCAGTGTACTCATTGGAGTGTGGTAAGCAGGGGTGGGCTGCTGGGGGTTCGCAGGGAGAGCCCCTAGCTAAGACTCTGTGCAGTTCAGAGAACCCCCAAATCCCACCCCTGGCTGGCCCCGCCCACCTCTCCCTTCCCCTCCCAGGAGTCCCCACATGGCCCGTTTTGGATGAAGGTAAGTGTAGGGTGCGCATGGAAGCTCGGAGAGGGTGAAAAACGGGCCTCCTGGAAGTTCAGGAAGGCTGGAAATAGGCCCGTTTCTGGCTTCCAGAGAGTCTCCGGAGCCCAGAAAGGCTGTTTTTGCCCTCCCAGAAGCTCAAAGAAAGCCTCCAGAGCCCAGGGAGGGCAAAAATGGCCCCCCTCATCGTGGTGCAGGAGGCTGACTAGGCCATGCCCACCATGGCCACGCCCACCCAGCAACTGGGCAGAGAGCCCTTTGCTAACATTTTTGAAGCCCACCCCTGGTGGTAAGGTGTATAATGCATCACGGAATGTAGAATAATAGAGTTCGTAGCTTGGAGGTCTTCTATCTAATCCAACCCCCGTTTGAGCAGGAGAGACTAAACCTCCATTGATGGAGCACCCACAACTTCTGGAGGCGAGCCATTCCAGATGAATTATCCTCACTGTCTGGAAATTTCTCCTTCGTTCTTGGTTGGATTTCTCTTTAATGATCTCAACTTACAACTTTTCATTTCGTGACTGAAGTTACAGCGGCCCTGGGGAAAAAAAGACTTATGACCATTTTTCATACTTGCAACTGTTGTCGCATCCTCGCGGTCATGAGATCAAAATGTGGACGCTCGGCAACCAGCTCCTATGTATGGTGGTCACAGCATCCCAGGGTCACGTGATTCCCCTTGGCAACATTCTGGCAAGCAAAGTCAACGGGGAAGCCAGATTGGCTTAACCATTGTGTAACTAACTTTGCAACTGGGCTGATTCCCGTGTGGCAAGAAAGGTTGTAAAATGGGGCAAAACTCGGTTAACGTCTGTCTCGCTTAGCAATGGAAATTTGGGGCTCAATTTGTAGCCATACGTTGAGGACTACCTGTATGTCTTGTCCTGCCCTCAGGTGCTTTGGAGAATAGGTTGACCTCCTCTTTTTCTGTGACAGCCCCACAAATGCTGGAAGACAGCTATCATATCACCCTTTAGTCCAAAGGGTCTTCAAACTTGGCAAGTTTAAGACTTGTGGACTTCAACTCCCAGAATTCCTGAGCTAACATGACTGGAGGAGGAATTCTGGGAGTTGAAGTCCACAAGTCTTAAAGCTGTCAAGTTTGAAGACCCCTGCTTTAGTCCTTCTCTTTGTTCGTCTAGACCAGGGATGTCAAACTCAAGGCCCGTAGGCCGGATCCAGCTCAAGGGGTGCTTAAATCTGGCTTGTGGGGCCGGCCTGAAAATATCAAAGAACTACAGATCAAAGAGGCACTGCAGACCAAAAACGGGCCTCACGGAGGCCTCACAAGGCCCCCTTGCAGCCCATTTTTGGCCTCTCCGGCCTCCAGCAGCACTCTGCCAGCCAAAAACAGGCCTTGGAGGCCCCAGGCAGCCTCCACATGGCCCGTTTTCAGCCAGCAAAGTGCTGCAAGAGGCCATTCAGGCTGAAAATGGGACAGAGGGGGTCTTGTGAGGCCCCTGTACCCCATTTTGGCTGGCAGGGTGCTGCAGGAGGCATCTGTCCCGTCTTCCATCCCCCGTTCCCTGCACCCTCCCTACTGGCCCATGGAGGAGAACTACAATGTTGATCCGGCCCTCAAAGAAATCCAGTTTCACACCCCTGGTCTAGGCCTACCTATACAATCCTACAATTGTTCTTATACAATATGGTGATTCTTTTCCTCTCCATTCTGCCTTATCCCAGTTTCTATCACAGGTTATTCTTGTTTGTTGGATGTAGCCTCTTGGAAATGCCTGGATGAGAGATGGGCAAATATCTGGCACCCCCATTGGCCCATGTACAAAAACATTTATCTCTGAAGGCTTGGTAGATGTCCCCAGGAAAGATGGAACCAACATTCCCAGCTTCTTAGAGGAAACTGGAGTTTGGAGAGATCACTGCAGAGCGAATGCATGTCAAATGTTTGCCTCTGCACCAAGAATGAATGCTCTTTGCGTGCTTTTTAGTTTATCCTGGTCATCTCACTTTATTTTGAAGCGTACATGACTGCTTAACAGATAGACAGAAAATGTATGTTGGTCATGGACCAATAAAAGTACAATCGATAAAATGAAAAACAGAGAACTCTCCCCCTAACTACAAAAACTATTAGTAGCAAACGTTGGTGGGCGAAGCTTACACACAATGGAGCAAAATGTTGCTGCTTTTAGTGGATAAAATTTATCTTGATTGTTTAACTGATAAACAAATAAAAGCTAACTGAGTGCCCCAGAATTTAAACAAAAGAGGAGTAATTAACTGGTGACAAATGCCCCTGTAGCATTGGCAATAGAAAAAAATATAAGTTGTGGTTTTTATGGCACTTATATCACAGGGGTAGTATAGAGTTTCATACAGTGTTTTCCTATATTTCCATTCCAGGAGAGCTCTGGGGAGAACATTAACTGTGGGGTCCTTGGTGCTCTCTGATTTTGGTGGTTTTCTTACAGACATTTGATTACCAAACGCGATAACCTCTTCAGTGCATTGTGCAGCAGTGATGAGGTAAACTCATTTAGTAATGGCACATCTGCAAAAAAACCATCTAAACCAGAGAGCACCAAGAACCCCACACATCAACCCTGAGCTCTTCAATTGTGTGGGGGACATTAAATCAAACTAAAGATAAACTTGTCTCCAGAAATTGTGAGCGCTCCAACACGGGACGTTTTTAAGAAGAGGTTGGGCAACCGTTTGTCTGAAATGGTGTAGGGTCTCCTGCCAGGGGTGAGCTTCAAAAAATTTAGCAAAGGGTTCTCTGCCTGGTTGCTGGATGGGTGTGGCCATGGTGGGTGTGGCCTAGTAAGTCTCCTGGAGGGGAGGGTGGTTTGCCCTCCCCGGGCTCTGAGGCTTTCCTTGAGCCTCCAGGAGGACAAAAACAGCCTCCCTGGGCTCTGGAGGCTCTCTGGAAGCCGAAACAGGCCCATTTCCGGCCTTCCTGGAACATCTAGGAGGCCCTGCATCCAAAACGGGGCACTGGGGGACTCCTGGGAGGGGCGGGAGGGGGCCAGCCAGGAGTGGGATTTGAGGGTTCTCTGAACTGCACAGAATCTTAGCTAGGGGCTTCCCCAAACCGCTGCGAACCCCCAGCAGCCCAGTCTCCTGCACAAGCAAGGGGTTGGATTAGAAGACCTCCAGAATCCATTCCAACGCTGTTATTCTCTTATTCTGTTATAAGGCTCTCCTAAATTTGGGAACTGATTCTATCCTGGTTTTTCCCCCAGAAGCTATGGTCAATCAGAATCAATCTGCAAGATAGTCTCAACCAAAGGACAGCAACAGACAAGGCCATTTGCTAATTTTAGTGCCTTGAACCCTGCCTTATACTACCTGAGGCTCCTCAGAAAACAACAACCGAATGAAAAACGGCTGGTGATCTTCTACCGCTGCACCATGGAGAGTATCTTAACGTACTACACCTCTGTATGGTTTGCCACTTGCACAGTGGCAGATAGGACAGCACTCCAGAGGGTTAACGTCATTGCCCAGAGGATCATGGGTTGCCCTCTCTCCTCTTGGAACAGCTTTATAGCTTCCGCTGCCTTAAGAAAGTTCAAAATATTCTCAAAGATCCATCTTATCCTGGGCATCCCTTTATTTGAACTATTACCATCTGGCAGACGGTACAGGACAATAATAAAAACAAGGACAAATAGGCTGAGAAACAGCTTCTATCCCAGGGCAGTAGCTCTGTTGAATTCTACTGTATAGTGCAGTGTCGGTGTGGTGTCGGGGTTTTCAATTCAATGTGTGGAGGGTGAAGGATGTGTGTTTGTGTTTATTTTCATGGTCATGATGTGCACTGAAGATGGTGTTTGATTTCGTTGTACGAGGTGCAATGACAATAAAGTAAACTAAACTAAACTGTTCTCCTTAAACAAAATGAAACCTGGTTTCTTCAGGTTGGGAAGAGGAGTCAAGGTCCACTGTAGGGACATCTAAATCTTTTGATCCAAGGAAGGCCTGGGAAACAGGCTAGGCAAAGAACTGCAAAAGACCAAGCAACACCACTAGGATGAGTGTACAGCTAGTCCTCAACTTACGACCGTTATTAAGCCCAACATTTCTGTTCTTGCTAAGTGAAACTGTTGTTGAGTGAATTCTGCCCCATTCTACGACCTTTCTTGCTGCAGTTATTAAATGAATCACTGTAGTTAAGTTACTAACACAGCCGTTGAGTGAATCTGGATTTCCCCATTGGCTTTGCTTGTCAGAAGGTCACAAAAGGGGATCCCATGACCCTGGAACACTGCAACCGTCATAAATACGAGTCAGTTGCTAAGCAGCTGAATTTTGATCGCATGTCCATGGGGATGCTGCAATGGTCGTGAGTCTGAAAAACGATCATAAACGGTCATAAACTTTTTTCAGTGCCATTAGTAACTTCAAACTGTCACTAAATGAGCTTTTGCAAGTCGAAAGGTACCTGGAATATTTGATGCAATGCCGCAACTTTCATTTTGATGTGAGTTTTTGGAATAATACTGTAAAAGAATGTTCTTTCTGTGCCAACTCAGAAAGCTCAAACTGCCTGTCTGTCATCTGCATCTCTATAACTGTCTGGTTTGGTTCTGCAACCCAACAGGACAGACACAGACTTCAGAGGATAATTAGGACTGCAGAAAAAACAATTACTACCAACCTGCCTTCCATTGAGGACCTGTATCCTGCACGAGTCAAAAAGAGGGCTGTGAAAATATCTATAGACCCCTCACATCTTGGACACAAACTGTTTCAACTCCCACCCTCAAAACGACGCTATAGAGCCCTGCACACCAGAACAACTAGACACAAGGACAGTTTTTCCCCAAACGCCATCACTCTGCTAAACAAATAATTCCCTCAATACTGTCCAACTATTTACAAAGTTTGCACTACTATTACTATTAACCTTCTCATCACTCCTTATCACCCCTCCCCTCCCACTTGTGACTGTTTGACTGTAACTTTGTCACTTGTATCCTTATGATTTATATTGACTGTTTCCTAGTATGATTTGATTGCTTATTGTACCCTATGACCATTATAAAGTGTTGTGCCTTATGATTCTCGACTCTTGGCGAATGTATCTTTTCTTTTATGTACACTGAGAGCATTTGCACCAAGGCAAATTCCTTATGTGTCCAATCACACTTGGCCAATAAAAGAATTCTATTCTGTTTTATTCTAAAATGCGTGGCTTGCTGCAGAGCGATGTACAGAATTGCCGGCGCTGTTCCAAATGTTGACAGCATCCTCCCTTTGTGATGGAAGCTCCGCCCACTTTCCAAATGCAGGACATGCCCCGTGTACAAAAGAGTGGAATTTGCATAAGAAAGGCGACCATGTTGCTTTATTCATTGGCCTCCCCTTGACCCCACCTGTGGTTTTGCTCCAATATTTCCTGAAGTTATGATAAAAGTTCTTATGATTATTGCTGCCTTGCCCCAGGCATCTATTCGCCTTGATGGAGAACGCAATTTACAGGATGAATAGTATCAAATGGATGTTTTCCAATTCAGAAAAAAAAAAAAGTACATTTTCATTCTTAGATCTACCATTATTTTCAGCCAGCTAATGTTGGATAAGTGCCCAAAACAATATGAGGTTTTTTTATCTTCCTTTTTTTTTGAGGCAGATGGGGGATTGAGTGCATATTCTGATCAGAAGAAAATTAGCCCTCTCTAGCTTCTTTTTTGTATCCTCACTTATTATTATCATTTCTGAAGTTTGGCTGTGAGTGCCAAGACTTAGGAGTAGACAAAACAGGAACACCTGCAGTCCAGCAAGGGTTTATTAGCATCTGTCAGAACCCACCACGTCCAAGCAATAGTTCTCAACTGTGGCTCAGGAGCAACCCAGAGTACAAAGGTCATACAATCAATGACGCCTATAGTAATTAAGTTGTTATTTGGGGGTTATGATACAGCAAGCATTGAGAACCCACTGTGGTGAAATGTAGTCTGGATTCCTAGGAGGGAGGGAGGGAGGGAGTGCATTCCCAGACGAGCAAGAGACAATGCCGCTTGGATTCTTGGTGTGGAAGAAAGAGACTGAAGATGGTTCCTCCCTAACAGTTCCCAGAGTATGTGTTAAATGGTGCAGGAAGTCTACTTTAGTTTGGCAAGATCTCTGTGTAACGGAGTACAGTAATGGAAATTGCTTAGAAGCATTTCAACATCTCTTTTGATTTTCAGAACCCGACACCCTAGAACATCCTAAAAACAGGACCTTGCTACAAGTCAGTGAAAGCTCAAAGGAATAATTCAAAAGATGGGGGGATACAACTGAATTGAGTTTTGTGGAAGGTATCTATCTATCTATCATATCTATATCCACGCAGGCTGTGATGGGGGTGTCCCAATACTCCCATGTTACACCCCTCCTGCATGACTTGCACTGGTTGCCGGTTGCCTTCCGGGTTGGTTTCAAGGTGCTAGTAACAACTTATAAAGCCCTAAATGGCTTGGGTCCAGGGTACTTGTGGGAGCACCTCCTGCCAGCATCACACTCCGATTGCCCCGTGCGCTCCCACAGGAGGGGCCTCCTTGGGATACCGTCGGTTAGGCATTGTCGGCTGGCGGTCCCCAGGGCTAGGGCCTTTTTGGTGGGAGCACCCCCCCTATGGAATCAGCTCCCCGTGGATCTCCATTTGGCCCCTGATATCCGCTCCTTCCGCTGAGACCTGAAGACCTGGCTGTTTCAACAGGCCGGTCTGGATTGACCTGGGGGTGGGTTATTTTAATTGTTTTAATTTTTAACTGATTACTAGACTTGTATTTGTTTAATTTATTTATATTGTAATTGTATGGTTTTTAAATGTTCGCCGCCCTGAGTCCTTAGGGAGAAGGGCAGCATACAAGTCTAATAAATTATTATTATTATCTATATCTATCTATCTATCTATCTATCTATCTATCTATCTATCTATCTTCCTACCTACTTACCTACCTACCTACCTACAGTATCTATCTATCTATCTATCTATCTATCTATCTATCTATCTATCTATCTATCTACCTACCTATTTACCTACCTACCTACCTACAGTATCTATCTATCTATCTACCTACCTACCTACCTACCTCAATCATTCCATGAATCGTTTTTCAACAAGGACAAGCATGTTGTACTTCTGTTTTGTTTTGTTTTTAAGTCATGATTTACCAAACCCACTCCCTGGATAGAATTCCTAGGAGGGGAAGGCGGTCTGAAAGCCATCATCTCCATTACAGCTCGTGATGAAGGCAGTTTTTCCATGGGAAACAGTAGACTGTAGAGGGGAAAGTGGACCAAGAGAGGGACGAGAAAGAGATTCCTGAAACCAACGGCAGTGTGTACACCGACCCACAACTCTCTTCTACCTTTGCCAAGTGAAATAAACCTTTTCTACAGCTCGTTAAGGGTGCAATCAAGGGAGCCAAATTCCCCTTTCTAAAACCTGGGGGGGGGTGACATTTTAAAAAACATAAGCTGTATCAATTACAACCGACAGGAACGATGCCAAAAAGCAGACTCGCTGATTCCTTTTACCCAAAGCTCAACCACTTAGGAGGGGAGCCGTGCCAGGGGGGTAAAATGCCCAAAGCCATCTGGAAGTGTATGGGCTACGTGCCAGCAAATACAGTAGTCACACAGCAGATATGTGGCACTCAACTGCACACACACCCCACACACAAAAATAATAGGATTGTGATGCTATTGGGTTAGCAGCTGGCAGGGCAAGTTGAATGACTTAGTCTTACAGATCTTACAGATTAACAGAGCTGGAAGGGATCTTTGTAGGTCATCTAGTCCAACCCCCCCACCCAAGCAGTGATGGCGAACCTTTTTGTTATGGTGTGAAAGAGTGCACGTGTGCCAGCACCCACAATGCAACGCACCCGTCCACCTTTGCATGCATGCACAACATCCCCTGCCACCCCCTTACCTGCACTGTGCATGTGCATGCCTCCCAGCTGATTTTCGGCCTGTTTGAGGCTTTTTCGCCTCCCAGAGGCTCTCTGCAGCCTCAGGAGGCTGAAAAATGAGCCTTCCGGAAATACCAGAAGTGCTCATTTTCAGCCTCCGGAGCGCCTCTGGAGCCCAGGGGAGGCCGTTTTCACCCTCCTGGGGCTCAAGGGAAGCCTCTGCAGCCTTGGGAGGCTGAAAAACGGGCCCGTTTGTCACTTCCAGTATTTCTGGGAGGCCCGTTTTTCGGCCTCCTGAAGCTACAGAGGCTTCCCTCAAGCTTCTGGGAGACTGAAAAAGGCCTCAAACGAGCTGAAAATCAGCTGGGAGGTCCACGCCTGCGCAGTGCAGGTAAGTTTATGTGCCACCTGTGGCACACCTGCCATAGGTTCACCATCACGGCCCTACACCATTTCTGACAAATGGCAATCCAATCTAGTCTGGCTTGCCTTCCTTCTCCCCTCCTTCCCTTTGAAAACAGAGCTTGGATAGGCACTGGAAAAGAATTGGATATAATATAGAAGCTGGAAAGGTTTAACAACAAAGAAACCAACCTTCACATCTTGTGAGATGGATGACAGTGATGTCTGCTTGTCAACTGTAATAGATCTCTTACCAGATGTCAGGATCGAATTGAACAAGAAAATGATCTTCCTTTTACTGCTACTCCTCTTATTGATGCTTTAACCGTATCCCAATTATTTATTTATTTTCGTCAAAAAAAAATTCCAATTCTTTTTTTAGTGTCGTATTAAATAATTTCTCCTTTGGAATCGACCTTTGAAGTGTCCATCCCAAAGTCTGCTTTTGTCCTTTCCAACTAAATCTAATCACACTATGATCTGCCAGGAAATTTGTCTCTATATTTATTTCATATATTTCCGAGTTTAGTTTTTTAGTCATCCATGTCATGTCAAGTCTCAACCATGACTGGTGTCGGTTAGAATAATATGTATATTGTTTTTTCCCCAAATTTCTTTCTTTCTATGCATCACAAATATTAAAATCCTTTCTCAGGTAAAAAAAAACTTTTCGTAGCTTTTTTTTCTCTAAGTTTATATTATTTCCCTCGTAATCTAATAATTTATCAACAACTGCGTTAAAATCTCCCATAATACACATTTCTTCATATTGAAACTCGTCAACGTAACAGAATAACAGAATAGCGGAGTTAGAAAGGAACTTGGAGGTCTTGTAGTCCAGCCCCCTTGTTAAGTGAACTTTGCCCCGTTTTGATGACCTTTCTTGCTACGAGTTAAGTGAATCACTGCAGTTGTTAAGTGGGTAACATGGGTTGTTAAGGGAATCTGTCTTCCCCATGGACTTCGTTTGTTAGAAGGTTGCATTAAGGGGATCACATGACCATGGGACACTGCAATCGACATAAATAGGAACCTGTTGCCAAGCATCTGGATTTTGATCACATCACTCAGGGGGATGCTGCAGCGGTTGCCAGTGTGAAAAGCAATCATGACACTTTTTTCCAGTGCTATTGTTGTAACTTTGAACGGTCACTAAATGAACTGTGTAAGTCGAAGACTATCTATATTATGATGATGATGATGATCAGTACTATTCTGTTGCTTTGTCTGTACACTGAGAGCTTCTGCACCGGAGACAAATTCCTTGTCTAATCACATTTAGCGAAATAAAGTATTCTGTTCTGTTCTGTTCTGTTCTGTTCTGCTCTGCTCTTCTGCTCTGTTCTGCATTTTTCTGCATTGCATTGTATTGTAGTGTAGAGTAGAATATTGTAGAATAGAGTAGAATACTGTAGAGTATTGTATTCTATTCTATTCTATTCTTAGTCTGTCCCTGTTCTATTCTATTCTACTCTACTCTGCATTTTCTGCATTGCATTGTATTCTATTCTTCTCTACTCTATTCTGCATTTTTCTGCATTGCATTGCACTGTAGTGTAGAGTAGAATATTGTAGAATAAAGTACTGTAGAGTATTGTATTGTATTGTATTGCATTCTATTCTATTCTATTCTATTCTTAGTCTGCTCCTGTTCTATTCTATTCTACTCTACTCTGCATTTTTCTGCATTGCATTCTATTCTATTCTATTCTACTCTACTCTATTCTGCATTTTTCTGCATTGCATTGCATTGCATTGCATTGAATTGCATTGCATTGTAGAGTATTGTATTGTATTGTATTGTATTGTATTGTATTGTATTGTATTCTGTTCTGTTCTGTTCTATTCTTAGTCTGTCCCTGTTCTATTCTATTCTACTCTACTCTGCATTTTTCTGCATTGCATTGCATTCTATTCTACTCTATTCTTCATTTTTCTGCATTGCATTATATTTTATTCTACTCTACTGTACTGTACTCTATTCTGCATTTCTGCATTGCATTATATTTTATTCTACTCTATTCTACTGTACTCTACTCTATTCTGCATATTTCTGCATTGCATTCTATTATATTCTGTCCCTTCCTGTTCTTGTTCTATTCCATTCCATTCTATTCATATCATGCTTTCCTTACTACTCAGCTGCAGACACATAGTTTGTTACCTCATGAAAATGGCAAATTTTACCTCTAGACGTTTGTTTTTCATCTCTTACCTAACCTAGAAACAAGGAGAATTTTTCCGACAGCAAGCACAATCAATCAATGGAACAGCTTGCCTCCTTTAGTTGTGGGTTCTCCATCACTGGAGGTTTTCAAAAGTAGATTGGACAACCCTTTGACTGGGATGGTATGGAGACTCCTGCCTTGAGCAGGGGGGGGTTGGACTAGATGACCTCCAAGGTCCCTTCCAGCTCTTATTCTGATTGATAGAAGCCCCATGATTCTATGTTCTATTGCTTCAGCAGACATCAGTCAGCAATCAAAAACCAAAGAAAATGCTATTTGTTTTGGGGCCTGACCAAAAAGCCAGTTGGGGAGAATGGATTGGAGATCAAATCCAAGTGTGTTCACAGTCATTCAGATAAGAAGTTAAACATTAACTTCTCTGCAAAGGAACCGTTTTATGTAACATTCTGTAAGAATCTAAATGAAAACAGACCCAGTGAAATTAAACCTGCAAGCCGAGTTCCGCCCTCAAATTCTCAAACCACAAGGATATATTTCCCGAAATGCAGCCATGCCAAAGAAGTGTCCACATTTATAACCAAAGAGCAAACTGATTGAATCACACAGCTTGGGCCATATTTGAATAAATACAATTGTAAAATTGGAAAGTTGTTTTGGGGCGGTAGTAGTAACCTAGAGAACTTCTTGAGCGCCCAGTAGGAAAAGAAAAACCACTCGGCAGAAATTTGGCACGTCAGAAAGATCCAGGCAAAATCCCAACCCTGTTAACAGTGGCCCGATTCCCACAACTACCCTATCACGATGGTTTAACCGTGAGTTAGGTAAGCCACAAATCCCTAGGTCTGCATATTGTTCTAAGCCATAATTTGCAAACGACAAGAGTTGCACTGAGGGGCATCAGAAACGAGCTATAATCTCATCAAAACCATGAGATTGCACTGTGACATCTTAACACAACCATCCTTTATGGACTGACTCGCTTAGCAACAAAAACTTTAGTTTCAATTGTGGTTGTAAGTCGAGGACTACCTGTAATGCAACCGAATAAGAAAATCTCCGGTATAATTATCTAAAGCTGAACTTACAGAATTGGAGGGATACACCCAGGACTCCAGGGGTTCAATATCCGTTCGGTACAAAAATCCAAATGAAAGCATCTCTGACCAGGTTTCTGTCCAACTTCTACCTGAAATATGTCTAGGAAGTAGGAGTGCCTCGCCGCTTTCACTGGTGTCAGAAAGACTCAATTGTGGTCGTAAGTTAAGGACTACCTGTATACATTTTTACAAGTCTTAACCAGTGATGGGATTCGAATTTTTTTTACTACCGATTCTGTGGGCATGGCTTGGTGGGCATGGCTCAGGGGGTGCGATTCAACCGCTGTAACAACTGGTTTGGTGAGTGCACGCTTTGTGCACCTGTGCAGAGGGTTTGCTACTGACCAGAGGTAGTATTCAACCAGTTCTGACAGGTTCTGGAGAACCGGTAGCGGAAATTTTGAGTAGTTCAGACAATCAGTAAATACCACCTCTAGTTGGCCCCGCCTCCATCTATTCTCTGCCTCCCGAGTCCCAGCTGATTGGCTGGGTCTTCTTTTGTTGCCCTGCACAGGAGCTGGAAAGCAGGTTAGTGAGGTGGGGCGGGAATGGGATTTTGCAGTAACCTTCTTCTGGAGTGGGGTGGAAATGGAGATTTTACAGTACCCTTCCCCTGCCACGCCCACCAAGCCACGCCCACAGAACTGGTAGTAACAAAATTTGAACACCACCACTGCTACTGACAGCAGCGTAGCCTGCAATCCTGCAATCCTGCACTCTCCCTGTGTGTTCAACAGCTGACACGCAACAATCCACTGTGCCGCGTGAAGCAGCTGAGCTTGAAAACCAGGAAATAAAGGTCAGAATAGAGCCCAGGCAGGCAGGCCCAGCAGCTGATCGTCAGAACGAACCGGTTTGCTCACAGATGATCCTTGGTGTGAAATTCTGCTGGCCAAGGTTGCACTCCAAAATCCGGCAAGGCTGAGAGGTTTGGGTGGGTTCCAAGAGTGAAGTGGTTAATCTTAAATAGTTGGAAGGCTTAAAGTGCCCATTTGGCCCTAAAGATCTTCAAAGAAGAACAAAAAAAAATGGGATTAAATGTGAAGGCCCACCCATTCTAGAGTTTGTAGGGGAAAAGCCATCATAATCCAGAATCAGGAGAAATCCGGTATCACCTCTTCTAACAGTTTTTGTTTTAAAAGCCTGCCTTTTGTGAGGTAGGCCTCACTGAAACCCTCCACTGTTTAGCAACCATTTGGAATTAGAATGGTGCTGAAAAGCTAACTTTACAACTGGTCCTCACGCTTAACATGTTTAATTTTTTAAATTAATTTATGTTATAACATACAAAAAATACAAAAGCAAATAGCAGGAAAAATAGGGAAGGAGAAAGGTTGAAAAAGAAGGGGGAAAAAGAAATAAAAGGCATTGACTTCTGATTCCTTTTGGTGCAGTAGAATAAGGCATTAACATCAAACCTCAATTTTTTACTTTTACATCATAGTTTAAACTAGCCATTTCTATAACAACACATCTATCTAAGCGGAAAAACCCAAAATCGAAATTTGGGAGTTTTTTTTCCATCTCAAGCACAAAGTCCAGAAGTGGTTTCCAAGTAGAAATAAAAGTATTTGTTTTTGTTTTTTTTCTTTGATCAAAGCCGTCAATTTAGCCTAATGGTTTGCTATACACTTACAACCATTATGACATCTGTGCGGAGACATGATTGACACTTGCATGCTTCCAATAAGCAGAGTCAATGGAGAAGCCAGCAGTAAAAATGGTAAGACACAGTTGTGTGATGTCTCGCTTAACGACTACATTGCTTAACAGCCCCCTTAACAGCGTTGATGACACTATCTACAAAACTACAAAAAAGAGGTTGAGACTTTGGAAAGAGTGCAGAGAAGAGCAACCAAGATGAACACCAACCCTCTGCTAAACAAATAATTCCCTCAACACTGTCCAACTATTTACAAATCTGCATTACTATTACTATTAATCCTCCCATCCTTCCTTTCACCCATCTCCTCCCACTTATGACTGTTATGGCTGTAACCTTGTTGCTTGTATCCTAATGATTTTTATTGACTGTTTCCTAGTATGATTTGATTGCTTATTGCACCCTATGACTTATTATTAAGTGCTGGACCTTATGATTCTTGACTCTTGACAAATGTTATCTTTTCTTTTATGTACACTGAGAGCATTTGCACCAAGACAAATTCCTTGTGTGTCCAAACACACTTGGCCAATAAAGAATTCTATCTGTCTGTCTGTCTGTCTGTCTGTCGTCCGTCCGTCCATCCATCCATCCATCCATCCATCCATCCATCCATCCATCCATCTATCTATCTATCTATCTATCTACCATTGTTTCTTGTACTGCCTTCAGGTGTTTTGAAAAATAAGTTGACTCCCTCTTCTTTGTGGCAGCCCTTTAGATATTGGAACACTGTTATCATATCACCCCTAGTCCTTCTTTTCATTAAACTAGACCAGGGATTCTGGGAGTTGAAGTCCACAAGTCTTAAAGTTGCCAAGTTTGGAGACCTCTGAACTAGACAATCCAATTCCTACAACCGTTCTTTGTATGTTTTATCCTCCAGTCCTCTAATCATCTTTGTTGCTCTTCTCTGCAGTTTTTCTAAAGTTTCGGCATCTTTTTTATAGTGGTGATAAATCAATCTCCTTTTCTTTGTGACAGCCCGTCAAGGACGGGAAGACAGTTATCATGTCTCCCTGATCTTTCTCTTTGTCAGACCACATATACCTAGTTCTCTCAACTGCTCATCATATGATTTAATCTCCAGACCCCTTATCATCCTTGTTGTTCATGAAGTCACAGGAACTTCACTTCAACTGGAAGGAGACTTTACTGACTCTTGAAGTACCTCTTCTCTAACCTGTTTTTGAGAACTTCAGCAAAACGCCAGCTAGAGAGAGAATGATTTCCTGGGCAAACACTCCTGATGCTTTGGCCAAAAGGACTCATTTAATTAATCGCCTTGAGAACTTGCCAGATTGGAAAAAAGCAGGGTGTAAATCAAATTAGGAAACAAACAGATAATAACTCAAATGGGTGGGTCACACAGGACACGACTCCTTAAGGGGAAATAATCTCAAAACCAGGGGGAAATATTAAGACCAGTCTGCATGGAAACTGTGCGAACATAACGTCTGTTTGGCTTAAAGTCACACTGTGTGCAGAAGCTGTGGCTGGCAGCAATTAGCCCAAATAGATACTCCTTCAAAGACCTAAGAAGAATTGCATATTTTATCTGCAAATCTTGCCTTTTTTCCCTTGAGGGTTGTGTGTGTGTGTGTGTGTGTGTGTGTTTTAGTCTTGGCTTAGTATAATTAAACAAAAATAAGTACAAAAATTGTTCACATAGAGAACATATGTTTCCATAGAAAGCGCTTGTCTCTGGGAAGGAAAAATATGCTATTGTGCCTCATTAAAAACACATTTAAAACAAGCATTCCCAACTAAGCCAAGAAGTTCTAGACATACCTTATTCTGATTTAAGAATCCAAAGCCTCAACCAAGATAAAAGGAACCGCATAATTTAATGTGAGCTGTAAGAGCATGAATTAGACAGTTGTTTCAAATGGCCTTGTCTGAAAACTCACTGGTTAGTCATCTTGGTCTAATACCATTTGTTGCAATGTTGCGAGATTGTGCTGGCCTGCTTTAGAGGGCTGTTGGAGAAGAGCAAAACCAAAATTCATAAGATACTAGTGAATAGCAAGCAATCAGCTGACAAGAAAAGAAATAAACATCTGGTGAGAGGTGCCTTATTTTGTGCCAATTTTAAAAAAGCATGGAAGAATTTCTGGTTCATGACTTAGCAATCGTAAGAAGCATTCCTAATTTTTTATGCAACACTCTTTCATTTAATTTCCAGTGTACCTACTAAGTCTTGCTATGTGACTCACTGAGAATGCACAGAGCAACATGCTTTCTCACCGAGAGAAGGATAGTAATCCAGAGCAAAATCCAGACTTTGCCTACAAAAGTTGCCCCGTTGAATACATGTCCTGCCCCCCCAAAACAGGAAACTCAATAAAAGAATCCTAGAGAGACCAAAACTTTGATCTTACAGAAGTAGCTTCTTAATTCCTTAGCAAATTCAAAGAATAATCTCTCTATTACATAAAAGCGAAATACCACTCACACATCATCCCAAACCGTAAAGCCTACAAACTTGAAATTTGGCACGTATGTTTCTCTTGGCTTCTAGGTGCTCACTAAGAAAGGATTTTTCAAAATGACCATCAGAGCATTAATATTTTGTATCTTATTATTAACATGCTCTGATGCTAAGGATTTCTACGCCACCGCCCCACCTGAAAAGAAATCTGTTCCAAATGCAAAACACAAGCAGAGGTGAGGAGTTTCAGTTTCAGTTTCACAGCAGCAACCAGCTTTAGTACAGAACAGTTGAGCTAAGCCACGCCCAGGCTCCTTGCTGTCTCCTTCTTGCTCACACAGCAAATACTGTTTCAGTTTCCAAACAGCCCTCAACTCTCTCACACCCTGACAGGACGCTAGCCAGATGAATACCGATGGATGCTGGTAGGCAGAGGCAGAATTTCTTTCCCCTTATTTTCCTCCCCAAAAACTAAGCCTGACCACATTGTTTCGTGGCAAAGCACGGGTATCGAGTTAGTAAGGAAATAAGTCTCCTCGCTAAGAGCAAATTCATACAAATCAGATCCCTGAACATGAGGTAAGTGGAAAGAGAAGAATGTTATCCAAGATGAAAATACGTCTCTTCAGGTTTCTCCACTCTGGGGCCGTCTAAACATCACAGCCTCCAGAATTCCCAGCCGTGCTAATGAGGAATTCTGGAATGCTTGCCTTAATCAGATGGGGGAGGCTAAAAGCTGTGCTATGAGATCAACTGCTTTTAACTTTGGCAGTAACATTTTTTGGACAATTAAAGATGTATACATAACCCAAGTTCAGACAGGCAGGAAAGAAGCACAGGTAGTCCTCAAATTGCGAAGATTTTTTTTAGTGACTGTTTGTGGAACATAGAATAAAAGCCTTCAGTGATGGAGCTCCCACAACTTCTGAAGGCCGCTTCTGTTCCATTGGTTGATTGCTCTCACCATGAGGAAATTTCTCTTTTGTCCTACGTCACTTCTCTCCTTGGTCAATTTCCATCCCTTGTTTTCTATCTTGCTCTGGAAAATAATTTGACCCCCCCCCCGCTCCCAAATCTTTGTAGGAACCCCTCAAACATTGGAACACTGCCATCATATCATCCCCAGTCCTTCTTTTCAGTAGACTAGATATACCCAATTCCTGTAACTATTCTTCACAGGTTTTCGCCTCCAGCCCTCTAATCATTCTTGTTGCTCTTCTCTGAACTCTTTCCAGAGTCTTAACATCTTTTTTTTTATATTGTGCTGACCAGAACTGAATGCAGCATTCCAAGTGTGGATTTACTAAGGCTTTATAAAGCAGTACTAACACGTCACGTGATCTTGATTTTATCCCTGTTAATGCAGCCTGCGTTAACTTTTTTTGCCTGCTGCCAAAAAGTTTGTTCAAAGTTAGTTCTATATCTACGTATATCCATCTAGCTATCTTCATCATTATCATCCCTTTTGTCTGTCTGTCTATCTACCTACCTATCTACCTACCTAACTACAGTATCTGCCTGCCTGCCTGCCTGTCTACAGCAAGTGTCTTCATCTGTATTTATCTGTATTTATCTACGGTGTCTGTCTGTCTGTCTGTCTGTCTGTCTGTCTAACTAACTAACTAACTAACTAACTAACTAACTAACTATCATCTATCTATTTATATATTTATACAGCCACACAGCTCACCAAAAAGGACTCAGGGCAGTGTACAACAATGAGATAACACAAGGCTGCTGTTGTTCCTATTTATTCATTTTCATCCTGTTAATTTCAGCCCCACTACTGCAGCCCAAACTGGTGAAAACGTTGGAAATGCCCTTTCTGTTTCCTAAAGCATTGGCTGGACCACCAAGTTTGACCCCGTCTAGTTCCTTGGATTCGTTGCTCCACCTTTCATTGATACCACTAAGAAGCAGCCTTTCCAAGTACCGCATAGAGCCACTTGGCCAAAAGCGAATTTTCTTTCAGCCATAAGTCTCACCGGCAATCATGCCCGGTAGCGGCAGAAAGGAAGGACGGCCTTCCATCGGGGGTATTTTGTCCTCAAATAGAGCCCCTCTAAATACCTCCTGGTTGGCGGCTTCCAGCTGCTTTTGCAATGCAAAGAGGGATCTTCCAGTGGGAAGACTCGGGGCGCCCCGAAGGGCTTCGGTGCCCCCTCAAAACCCGCACGGGGGTTGTAGTTGTGGTTCAGGCTGCGGGGGAGGGGACGGGAGAGCCTCTTTTTTCATCGTGGGTTGGACCCTACCTCCCATTATCCCTGATCACTGGCCATATCGCCTGGGAGCCTCGCGGGAAGGGGATTTCCAGAGCATCGGCTGCGGAGGTCGCCGGTCCCCTCCACCCAGCCACCCACCCTTGTGTGTGTGTGTGTGTGTGTGTGTGTCTGTCTCTCTCTCTCTCTCCCTCTGTCTGTCTTCCTCTCTCTCTTTCTCTCTCTCTGTCTCTCTCTCTCTCTCTCTCTCTTCCTCCCTCCTTCTCCCTCTCTGTCTCTCTCTGTCTGTCTCTGTGTGTGTCTCTCTGTCTCTCTGTCTCTTTCTCTCTCTGTCTCCCTCCCTCTCTCTGTCTCTTTCTGTGTCTGTGTCTCTCTCTGTGTTTCTCTCTGTCTCTGTGTCTCTCTGTTCTCTCTCTGTGTCTCCCTCCCTCCATCTCTCTCTCTCTTCTCTCTCTCTCTTCCCCCCTCCCTCCCCCTCACTTTCGCCACTTACCTCTGCAGCCGCTTTTAAGGGAGCCGAAAGTTTTCCGGGCTTCTGAAAGCAAAGTTTGGTCTGGGTTGAAAAGTGATGATCACAACGACCAGGCAGGTGGGCACCGACAGCCCATCCCTCGCAGGTTTTCTCGCACTGATGATCCCGTTCCCGCCTCCTCCCCAAAATAAAGCTTTAAATCAATTTTTTAATAAAATCAGAGCTGTTTTTTTTTTGTTGGGTCTTCCCCCGCGAGCGCAGGGAGAGCCCCTTCCCCACACGCGAGGGAGTCCGCGGGGGTGGGCGAGCGCTTTTCTCCCGCGGGTGGACCTCTTTTTTTTCTGGGCGGGAGGAAGGGCAGCCCCGGAGGAAGAGGAGGAAGTAAGAGGGGAACGCGAGGCGAAGGGGATCCTCGGAGGTGCGAGCTGAGAGCCCCGCCGCGCTCCTTCTGCGTGCTCCGGGCTGAGCCCCGCTTGCCAAGGCGAGGAGGCGGAGGCGGAGGCGCTGGGCAGGCGGAGGAAAAGTTCGGGACGGCTCGGCAGCCGGCAGCCTGGCGCAGGCGCCTTGTGACCCAACCCAGCCTTTTTTGTCAAGTTTTTTTTTTCTTCCCCGGCCGGGCAAATGCCCCTCCCCTGCTTCCACAATACCCCCCCTCCTCCTCTTCCCCATTCTCCCCTCCCCATCTTGGTGCACCGCCCGCCCCTCCCTGCGCATCCAGAGGTTGGTTCGGAGTCGGCGCTTTAAGTCTTTAAGTTGTCTCGGATCCCCAACGCTAATCCATGCGTGCCTGGGGTGGAAGCACGAAAGAAATGCATGAAAAGACGCTGGTCCTTCGCTCAAAAGCAAGGAAAAGTACCCCGCCCGTCCCCGACCACTTTCTCCGACTTTCTGTTTCCCCGATTCCTTTGACCTTCTCTTTCTCCCACCCCCGATCATTTTATCCGATTGTCACTGCCCCCCCACATCACCACCATCCCCGACCACTCTCTCCGACGTTCTCTTCTCCCTCCATCCATCCCCCCACACGCTGTTTCCCTAGCCTGGTTCACCTCCCGCCGCTCCATTGACAGCCGGAGGTGCCTTAAAAGAGCGCGCGACATTTGGGGACGCTTCCCTGCCCCAGGAGGGTCGCGGGAGGGAGGGGAAGGGGAAAAGGAGGAAACGGAGAGGGAGAAAAGGGGACTGAGAGGAGAAGGAGGGGGAGAGAGAGAGTGGGAGGGAGGCAGAGAAGAAAGGAGGGGAGAGAGGGGATGAGAAAGCAGCCTCTCGCCCTCCATTTTATGAGCCGGGCTCATTGAAAGGGGACATTCCATCAGGAGCGGGCGGGGGGGGGTGAGGTGGGGCAAGGAGGAAAAGGAATGAATGGTGCTTGGAATGTCCCCTTCTTTCCCCAAGGACACATAGGAGGTTTGCTGGGAAACCGCTACCGGTTTGCTGGGAAATAAATTCCATGGAAACAGGGGTAAACAGGTGATAGGGGTGGGGGCTGGGCTCCACTAATGGAAAGTCACGTGTCCTTGATCAACTAGGTCAATGGATCAACCGCCTGTTGAGAGAGAGACAGAGAGAAGAGAGAGAGAGAGTGAAGAGCTGAGTGTTTACTGGCCGGATGCCTTTCCTGTCGCCAATGCGGAGTTTTGCTCATTGTGCCCAGAGGGAGAAATCTCTGCCTAGGATCAAACTCACCTTCTCTGCTTCCATGGTCAAGCTATTTCTGGCATCAGAGAAATGAAACAAGGAGTCCTATAGTTCTACAAAATCTCCTCACAAGCCTTGGAATCTGGTTATGAAAGGTCATAACCTGAGGACTATCTATTGCCAATTTTCTTATAAATTATAATATGAGGTCACTAATGTTCCTAAGTAAGGTTTCTCAATGCACATTGTCTAACTTTATTTATTCTTGAAGTTGTGAAAAGTACGGTACCTGCACTTCTTTGCTCTTACTGTTGAGTTCAGGTTTAGGATAGGATAGGATACGATAGGGAATATATATTAGACAGTGTAATGTAATGTAATGTAATGTAATGTAATGTAATGTAATGTAATGCAATATAATGGAATGGAATGGAATGTAGTAGAATGGAGTGTGGAATATGGAATATAGCATAGCGTAGAGTAGAACAGAACAGAACAAAACAGAACAGAACAGAATAGAATAGACAATAGAAGAGGGGAGAGGAGAAATATTCTAAATCTGAACAGTTACAGGAAAGAAATGCAGGTGTACTTTAAAGAAGACTGTAGAGGGATCTGGATTTGAGGAAGAACAAGCAATTCAGAAGACAGATGGTCCCGCACATTTTACCTGCCAATCCCACTTTAAATCAAACACATTTACCTGGGATTGCAGTGGAACAACAGCATGAGTCTGTAAAGAGATGCAGTGTCAGGAATCAAAAGATAAGGATCATATGTTAAGTTCCAATTAAACTGATTTATTGCTGATGCCTGCGCACAAGAATCTAGTCAATTAACGATCAGCACTATTTTGGGACTAGGTAAGGAAGGATCAACAAAATCCAAGCAGGATTGGATTTAGTCTGTTTATGGCTACAATAGAGACACTAAGCTGATTCCTGTTTTGACTCCGCCCCAGGTTCTGCCATTCCTTCTCCTACATGCAGTTTCTTTTAAGGAATTACAACTACAGAGTAACAGGGTTGGTAGGTACCTTGGAGGTCATCTAGTCTAACCCCAGCCCAAGCAGGGGACCCTACACCATTTCTGAAAGATGGCAGTCCAGTCTCTTCTGGAAAGTTTCCAGCTTCCAACTTCTGAAGGCAACTTCTGTTCCATTGGCTGTTTGCTGTCCCTGTCAGAAAGTTTCTCCTTATTTCTAGGTTGAAATTCTCCTTGATCAGTTTCCATCCATTATTCCTTGTCTGGCCTTTGGGTGCTTTGGAAAATAGCTTGACCCCCTCCTCTCTGTGGCAGCCCCTCAAATATTGGAACATTGCTGTATTGGAAAACTAGCTTGATACCTGTGCTTCTCGATGAAACTTTGTGATCGGGCTATGCGGGAGAAATTCAGTTCACAATCAGTTGGCTCAGTGGTGGTCGGTGATTGAAACACATAAGGAATATCGCTCCCGCCACCTTGAGTCTGGAAGCAGTTCCATAGATGGAAGGCGAAGAAATTTTGGTGAGGTACCAACATTTAGTACTTCAAGGAGCCCCAGGCCACTCCTGAGTGAAGGAGTGGAATGTCTGCCGGTTTGAACTGAGGTAACGGAATGTGAGACAACTTTGCAGTTACAACAGAGTTCTTTTCAGGTGGGGAGGGGGAGTAGAACTCCTTAGCATCAGAGCGTGTTAATTACTGTATTAAGGAATAGTAATGATCTGATGGTCATTTCGAAAAATCCTTTCTTAGCGAGTACCTAGAAGCCAAAAGGAACATATGTGCCAAAATTCAAGTGTGTAGGTTTTATGGTTCTGGAGATTTCATGATGAGTGAGTGATACTTGGCTTTTATATAGATTGCTGACAGGTTTGACACGAGGTTCTCTCTTTGCCATAATAAAGTCCCAACTTGATGGGCTATGATTCCCATTATCCTTGCCAGAACTAGGATTGGAGAAGGTAGAGAAACAGAAACAGCATTTTTCACTTCTGGTGCAAAACAGTCCTTCCAATATTTCTGGAGTTGGATGAGTTCAATGACCTGCTCCAAGCAACTTCTCATTGCAAAACAGGCAATAAATATGTGAGTATCATTAAAAAAAAAACAGCATGCCTCTTTATGGCCATAAATATCATGTCTGTAAAATGTGATGGAGTCATTTCTCAGCCAGCTCCCTCCACTTGGCTATTCTTTTTTTTCTTTCCATTGTAAGTATTATCAAATCTTTCCGCCACTGGGCATACAGGCTGTCGTCAACTTACAGCAGTTCATTTAGTGACTGTTCAAAGTTACAATGGTCCTAAAAATGTGACACTGTTACTAACTTAACTACAGGCAGTGGTGGGATTCAGCCAGTTCGCACCACTTCGAGAGAACCGGTTGTTAACTTTCTGAGCAGCTTGGTGAACTGGTTGTTGGAAGAAATCATTAGGGCAGAGAACCGGTTGTTAAATTATTTGAATCCCACCACTGACTACAGGGATTCATTTAATGACGGTGGCAAGAAAGGCTTGAGGCAAAATTCACTTCAACTGTCTGGCTCAGCAACAGAAATTTGGAACTCCATTGTGGCCTGTAATTTATTCCAGCTTTGATTATGCTATAGATTTAACAGCTTATGAAGTGGTTTCATAAGAACTAGGTAAAACCAAATTTATTTTCTAATATACAAGTAATTGAAATAGAAGCAAGTACTTGGGCAGACCACAACCACTTCCAATGACAGTTACTTGGAAAGGACAAAAGAGGAGATCTAGATGGACTTTAAACAATATGATATTAAAGGAAAAAGACTTCAGAAAATTGAGAGAGAATTTGTTTTCTTTTTTAAAGAAAACAAAAAAGAGAATACATCATTACAGAATCTCTGGGACACGATGAAGGCCTACACAAGAGGTTTGATAATAATATACAAGGAAAAGAAATATAAAACAGAAAAAGACTTTTAAAACATTGGAAGATGACTACAAGGAACTGTAAAAAGAATTACAGAAGTCTCCGCAAAAAAAAAGACATTAAAATTAAAATGGACATAATTAAACATAAAATGGGATTAACGGAAAAAGAGGAGCTAGCACAAAAGATTAAAAGTGCTAAACAGAATTATTTTGAAGATGCAAATAAACCAGGAAGATGGTTAGCTTATAAACTGAGAAAGGAAAGAGAATCAAGAAGGATTAGCCACTTAATAGATGAAGAAGGACATGTCTGCTATGGAAGTGAAGAGAAGAAAAGAATCATACAAGACTATTATGGAAAATTGTACTATCAAGAGAATATTCAAGAAGAAAAAATTAAACAATATTTACAGAAAGCAAAATTACCACAGATACCCAAAGACATTCAAATAATGTTAGAAGGGAATATAACAATGATGGAACTAACAGAAGCTTTAAAGAAACAAAATACAGGGAAAGCGCCGGGTCCAGATGGATTGCCAGCAGAATTTTATAAGACCTTTCAGGAAGTGTTGAATCTTCAATTATTAGAAGTTATGAATGTAGTTATGTTAAAGAAGAGAATACCCAAGACATGGTCAGAAGCATATATTACACTTATACTGAAGGAAGATACAGATCCACAGCAAGTTAAAAATTATAGACCTATTTCCCTATTAAATTCAGACTATAAAATTTTTGCTTCAATTTTGGCAGAAAGATCGAAAAGATATTTAGATAATTTTATCCACGTTGATCAAAATGGATTTCTGCCAAAGAGACAAATTAAAGATAATATGAGAATAATCTTGGATACTTTGGAATATTATGAGGCACATCCTGAAAAGCAAATGGCTTTGATGTTTCTAGATGCTCAAAAAGCCTTTGATAATGTGAGTTGGCGTTTTATGTTATTACAACTGGTGCAAATGGGCTTTGGTAAAAAATTTATTCAAGCCATTGAAATGATATATTATAAACAAACCACAAAGGTTATGATAAATGGAGAATTAACAGAGTCTATAGATATAAGAAAAGGGACTAGACAAGGTTGTCCACTGTCGCCTCTGCTGTTTGTGTTAACACTAGAAGTGTTGAAGAGGAATATTAGAGAAGACAAAGAAATAAAAGCAATGAAAATTAAAAAGGAAGAGTATAAATTGCAAGCTTTTGCAGATGACCTGGTATTTATATTAGAGGATTCATTGGAAACAGCACCTAAATTAATAGAAAGAATAGAAGAGTATGGAAAGGTAGCAGGCTTGAAAATTAATAAGGATAAAACAAAGATATTAACAAAGAATATGTTAGCAAGATGAAAGAAAGAGTTGGAAGAAGTCTTAGAAATTCAGGTCACGAATGACATTAAATATTTAGGGATATATGTTACATCAAGATGTAGTACACTAAAAGAGGATAATTATCTTAAACTCAAACAGCTGATTGTGACAGACTTGGAAAAATGGGAAAATTTACAATTACCATTGATTGGGAGAATATCAACAATTAAGATGAATGTATTGCCTAGAATTTTATATTTATTCCAGACAATTCCAATTAGATTAGGGAAATAGTTTTTTGAAGATCTAAATAAAATTGTGTTGAAATATATTTGGCAGGGCAAGAAAGTGAGAATAAAACTTAAACTGTTACAAGATGCAAGAATAAGAGGAGGGTTTGCTTTGCCCAACTGGGAACTATATTATCAGGCGGTAAATTTGATGTGGGTAAAGGAATGTATAACATTAAGGAACAGTAGACTATTGACTCTAGAAGGACATGACCTGCTATTGGGATGGCATGCTTTTCTTTGGTATAAGGGAACCAAAACACAAGGGTACTTCAGAAGACATTATATTCGAGAGGCTTTGTTTTTAAACTGGGAGAAGATAAAAAAGCAACATTACTTAAAAATTCCATTATGGATATCTACTATTGAAGCTTTTTCCTGTCCAATAATATATAAAAAGGAACAAACAGTTAGATATGGTTACTAAATGAAAAGGGTGAACTTAAATCTATGCAAGCGTTGGAGGAACAAGGTATAAAAATGAATTGGTTTTCATATTTGCAAATACAATCTAGATTTGATGAAGATATTAAATTAGAAGGTGCTTATGATAAGTTGACTGACTTAGATAAAATTTTGATAGGTACTGATGAAAATGTAATTAAAAACTTTATGGACATTTATTAGAATTTAAATTGGAGGAGGAGCAAGTTAAAGAAACGATGATTGCTTGGGGGAAATTTTGGATATGGGATTGATTTAGAGAAATGGCAAAAATTATGGTCTCAAAATTATAAAATGACAATGTCAACTGCTTATAAAGAAAATCTATATAAGATGTTTTACAGGTAGCACTTACCCCCAATGAGAATTGCAAGAATGTTTAAGAATAAATCGGATAAATGTTGGAAATGTCATCAGATACCTGGCTCATATTACCATATGTGGTGGATGTGTTCAGATGCAAAAAGATATTGGACTAAAATCCACACATGGTTGGGAAAAATGATAAAACAACATATAGACTTTAAACCAGAGATATTTTTATTGGGAATTATACCAGAAATGTACAATAAAGAATTGAAATATTTGATTGTAAATGTGTTGACAGCGGCTAGGATTATATTTGCTAAAAATTGGAAAAATGAAAAAAATACCTATGCAGGAAGAAGTTATTAAGAAAATTATGGATTGTGCTGAAATGAGTAAATTGACATTTGAAATTAGAGATCAATTTTATATGATACGGGATTTGTTTTATCAATGGTTGGATAAAAAGACATGGTAACATAATGCATTAAGAAATCTTATAATAGAAGTATAATAGATTGAGATAAAATACAATATAAATATATATAACCATTGGATGAAAATGTAATATAAATATAATATAAAAATTGAGAATATCTTGCATAAATGATGGAATAAATAGTTTAGTCATGAATGATTAATAACCGATAAATATATAAGCATATATTAGATTCACAATGTGAGAATCTATATAAACTGTGAGTGATGACTACAAAAGGATAGCACAAAAGATTTGTAACCAACTGACACACTGTATGTATATAAAATGGAAGATGGTTTTATGTTTTCTATGTTTTGTCTGTACTTTTTTGTCTTAAAAAATAAAAATCTTTTAAAAAAAAGAACTAGGTAAAACCTGAAACCCAAAGAAGACTTCAAATGAATTTTTCTGCAGAAGGAACTTGGAAAGCCAAACCAAATCAAACATTGGCACAAAATCCCATCTTTGCCACCTGGAACGGAATGTGGCAATGATGAAGGTTTTAACAATTCCAAGGTTAGCTAACGTCTATTGTAGGAGATGAACATGCCAGGGTGTGCCAGGTTCGGGGGTGGAGAGGAGGTAGCAGCTGCAGCACATTGAATCACCGAGATAAGAGAGAAACTTAACTTGCCAAATGTAGGTACAACGTCTGGCTCAGCCCAGCAATATTTCAAAATGTATCCACAGATATTGTGAATGCTCCAACCTTGGAAGTTTTTAAGAAGAGATGAGACAACAATTTGTCTGAAAAGGTACAAGGTTTCTTGCCTGAGCAGGGGGCTGGATTAAAAGACCTCCATTTATGTATGTATGTATGTATGTATGTATGTATGTATGTATGTATGTATTTAGTCAAATGTACAAGATAACAAGTGTAGGTATGAACATAAACAAGAACAAAGGAAGTAAATACAGATAAATGGGGACAGTGAGACAGAGTGGTAGGCATGCTGGTGCACTTATACACGCCCCCTTTAAGGACCTCTTAGGAATGGGGTGACGTGTCCACGGTAGACAGTTTGAGGTTGAAGCTGTGAGGGGTTGAGGCTGTACCAATGGAAACAGGTAGGGTGTTCCAGGCGTTGAACCCTCTGTTGCTGAAATATTTTCTGCAATCGAGTTTGGAGCAGTTTATCTTGAGTTTGTATCGGTTGTTTACCCATGTATCAGAGGTGTTATTCAGCAGGTTCTGACCAGTTCTGGAGAACCGATAGCGGAAACGTTGAGTAGTTCAGAGAAACGGCAAATACCACCTCTGACTGGGCCCGCCCACATCTATTCTCTGCCTCCTGAATCCCAGCTGATTGGCTGGGTCTTCTTTTGTTGCCCTGCACAGGAGAACGGAGCTGGAAAGCAGGTTAGTGGGGTGAGGAGGGAATGGGGATTTTTACAGTATCCTTCCCCTGCCATGCCCACCAAGCCACGCCCACAGAACTGGTAGTAAAAATTTTGAATCCCACCACAGCTGTGTATTATTGTGGTTGAAGCTGAAGGAGTCATTGACTGGAGGATGTTATAGCAGACAATTTTGTGAACTATGCTTAGATTGGACCGCTATATTATTATTAGTAGTAGTAGTAGTAGTAGTAGTAGTAGTAGTAGTAGTATATTATTATTATTCTGCTATACAGGTAGTCCTCGACTTACAACAGTTCATTTATTGACGTTCGAAAGTTACAATGGCACTGAAAAAAAGGGACTTGTGGCCATTTTTCACAGTTACAACCTAATCCCCAGGATCACGTGATCAAATGCAGAGGCTGGGCAACTGACTTGTACTTATGACGGTTGCAGTGTCCCAAGGTCGTGTGGTTCCCCTTTTGCGACCTCCTCACAAGCAAAGTCAAGGGAGAAGCCAGATTCACTTCACAACCGGGTTGCTGACTTAGCAACTGCAGTGATTCAGTTAACAACTGTGGCAAGGAAGGTTGTAAAATGGGGCAAAACTCATTTCACCAGTGTATCATTTAACAACAGAAATTTTGGGCTGAATTGTAGTCGTACGTCGAGGAATCCTGCAGAGGAAGGCACCTAAACAAACCTTCAATCAAAGCAGGAATGGAGGGGGAAACTTCCTGCACCCCAAGTCTTGCAACTTTTGTATCCTCTAATTTTCTCTACATGTCCCCCAAATCTTTACTGTGGATATCCTCAGAGCTTACTCTGGCCACATGTTCTAAAAAACAGTATATTTTCCTACTACTTACAGTTGAAAACATGTAAAGACTGAAATTTTTTTACTGTTCTGTCCTAGGCTTGCCAAGGTCATGAAGCCAACTCCTCGTCCCAATAAAACCCCTTTTATTTAGGTTAAAGGGAATTCCTCTCCAGCAAAGTCCTGGCCAACAGTCTTTCATGAGATTTCACAACTGCAGACCTTTATCAGGCTTGGAGAGTTGCCAGGCCGAAAGCTTCTAAATGTCACGCTGTAGCAGAAATTACTTGGCAAGAAGTCAGGAACAGATCTTCACCCTCATGAATTGAACTAATTGTCTCCTGCAAAAAACACTCGTCTTTCGCTCCTCTTTTATTTCCTATGGGAGGGGCGATTCACCTTCCACCTGTGCCCTTATTCCTGAGGTGACCCTTGTTCCTTAGCTGTTCCCTTCTCCTGGCAGCTCTGCACATGCGCATACTGGGAACAGGCTCCAGCTGTTCTTCTGCCCCACTGATCTCCGACTCCGAAGGTAGCTGATAACTGTCAGATGGCCCTGGCCCCATCTCTGCCTCTGATGCAGAGCCCTCATCAGAGCCTTCCCCAGACTCCAGGACTGGCCTGTTTTCCTCCACAACCTCCTCACTGTCTGAATCTGCCGCCAGCTCTGATGGCCACTGGCGAGCCACAACACCTGCTACTAGAAGTTGAAAACACACAAAGACTGAAAAAATAAACTAGACTTAAAGTACTTTTGTTAAATACTTTAAACACACACTCCAAACAATAATAACCAATGCAAAACATGGACTTACCTGCATTGCTATATCCACTGCAACTGTTGACTTCCTAAAAAAAATAAGTTCAACTATCAGCTGCCCATCAAAAAGTTATCTAACTTCTAATCTATGCCAACCATGTTTGCATAATTTATTTATTTAATCGTTAACTCTGAATTGGTCCCACTTCCTTATTAGCGTGTGGAATCTGCATATCTGTAAATTCATTGAAAGCAGAATTGGTTTGAAATCACTACATCAGAGATAACAGAACACTCATTAATAGCTAATGTCCGATAAAATGGAGTTAAAATGCAATGCACACTTATTTTACATATGTCCACATTAAATTGAAAAGTTGGCTCAATAAATCGCATATTTCTGCAAGAATTTATCAGGAATCCATCCACACAAAATCTACTTTCAAATGTTATTTTTTTAAAAAAAGATTATTTCAGAATTTGAAGAAGAATGGAGGCTTTGTGCACATTTTCTGAATTAACATCTGAAGAATGAAGGAAACTTTAAGAATTTCAGATGTTTCCAAAACATTTTATTCAGGAGTGCGAATTTTGCTCTGGTTAGTAAAGATAACTTAACTTCAGACCAGTTATTTCAATTGCCTCTCTGAAAGAATACAGTAATATCTTCTTTTTTTTAGAATTCAGGGACACTGGATCTCATGATTTGCATCAGTTGAATTAAAAAAGCAGAGGTAAATCTCTCCCATTAACATAGACAAATGGAGAGCATGAGTTTTTTATGGACTTTAGCCTAATCTTAAAACCCTTGAGCAAACAATGCCTCAAAAGAACACTCTCTCTTCCCCTATAGAAACCATTGGAGAAAGGACAGAGAAAAAGAAAGGAAATTAAGAGAAACGTGACTATGGGGATGCTGAAATGGTTTTAAGGGTGAAGACCGGTCGCAAATCATTTTAACAGATTAGATTTTTAACAGATTTAACAGAGTTGGAAGGGACCTTGTAGGTCATCTAATCCAACCCTCCACCCACCCAGGCAGGACACCCTACACCATTTCTGACAAATAGCAGTCCAGTCTCTTTATTTATTTATTTATTTATAATTGGACTTATATGCCGCCCCCTCTCCGCAAGGACTCGGGGCGGCTCACAATTAAAACAGTACAACAATCAATAAATATTTAAAACAAAATTAGATTAATAAGCCCAATCGCTAAAACCCATTAAAATACTTAAAAAACCCCAGGAGGTCAGTCCAGCCCGGCCTGTTCAAACAGCCAGGTCTTCAGATTGTGGTGGAAGGAGCGGAGATCAGGAGCCAACTGGAGCTCCAGAGGGAGTTGGTTCCACAGGGTGGGGGCTGCAACAGAGTAGGCCCTTCCCCGGGGCACCGCCAGCCGACATTGTCTAGCCGACGGTACCCCGAGGAGTCCCCATCTGTCTTTTACACAGGAGATCGGTGTTTGATGTTGGCAGAAGACACTCCTGCAAGTACCCTGGACCCGTATCGTAAAGGACTTTGAATGTTAACACCAACAGCTTGAATCTCACCCGGAGGGCAACCGGCAACCAATGCAGCTCGCACAGGAGGGGTGTAACATAGGAGTATTGGGAAACTCCCATCACAACCCGCAGCCGCATTCTGCACCAGCTGAAGCCTCCAGATGGTATGCAAGGGCAGTCCTAAATAGAGAGCGTTGCAGTAGTCAAGTTGGGAAGTCACAAGTGCATGAGTGATCGTGTGAAGGGCATCTCAGTCCAGATACGGGCGTAACTGGTGAACCAGTCAGACCTGGGCAAAAGCCCCCCTGGCCACGGCCCCCACCTGCTCCTCCAAACTAAGCCGTGAATCCAGGAGGACTCCCAGGTTCCGAGCCCTATCCACAGGGGGCAACACCTCTCCCCCTATGACCAAAGATGGAATCAACTGACTGGGCCGAGATGCCTGTATGCACAACCACTCCGTCTTTCTTCTTGAAAGCCTCCAGGGATGAAGCTCCCACAATTTCCAAAGGCAACTTCTGTTCCATTGGTTGATTGTTCCCACTGTCAGAAAATTTCTCCTTATTTCTAGATTCAATCTCTCCTTGTTCAGTTTCCATCCATTATTCCCTGCCTGACTTTCAGGTGCCTTGGAAAATAGTTTGACCCCCCCCTTCTCTCTGTGGCAGCCCCTCAAAAATTGGAAGACTGCTATTATATCTCCCCTGGTCCTTCTCTTTACTAGACTAGCCAAGCCCAGTTCCTGCAACCGTTCATTGTATGTTTTAGCCTCCAGTCCCCTAATCATCCTGGTTGCTCTTCTCTGTACTTTTTCTAGAGTCTCAACATCTTTTTTATAATGTGGTGAACAAAACTGAATGCGGTACTCTAGGTGTGGTCTTACTAAGGCTTTATAGAGTGGTATTAGTACCTCCCTTGATCTTGATTGAATCCCTCTGTTAATGCAATTTAGGATTACATTGGCTTTTTTGGCTGCCGCTGCACACGATTGAGTCATATTTAATTGGTTGTCCCATAAGACTCCAAGGTCCCTCTCACAGTTACTGCTATGAAATCTGATTTCATCCAGTCTATAAATCACTTGTTTTAGTCCTGTTATGACTTTGGATGGTCTCTAAACAAATAGTTGCAATGCAAAAAGGATCACATTGAAAAGAAAGAACCAGACAGATAGTATGGAACAGGGGTCTCCGATCTTGGCAACTTTAAGACTTGTGGACTTCAACTCCCAGAATTCCTCAGCCAGCTTTGCTGGGAGTTGAAGTCCACAAGTCTTAAAGTTGCCAAGGTTGAAGACCCCTGGTATGGAACAATACAGTAAGTTTTGGAGAGTGAAATGAGAAGAGGTTGAGCAAGGATAATAAAAAAAGAGCTTGTTCAGCTAATTATGTTCAAAATAAAAGAAGAATCATTACACTGTCCGAAGTCAGATGAGATCTGAGAGCTCTGGATGAACTTGTTAATGTTCTGACTGAACTT
This sequence comes from Naja naja, assembly GCA_009733165.1. Classification (NCBI taxonomy): domain Eukaryota; kingdom Metazoa; phylum Chordata; class Lepidosauria; order Squamata; family Elapidae; genus Naja; species Naja naja. Next base: position 53,712,549 of record CM019152.1, read on the forward strand.
TTATGAGATATTTTGAGATATCTTTGAGAACAGATGAAGCAACAAATGATTAGAGAAAAACAATCCGAGGTTGCATTAACAGAGGGATACAATCAAGATCAAGTGAGGTACTAATACCACCCTATACAGCCTCAGTAAGACCACATCTAGAGTACTGTATCCAGTTTTGGTCACCATACTATAAAAAAGATGTTCAGACTCTAGAAAAGTACAGAGAAGAGCAACCAAGATGATTAGGGACATTTGATGAACAGTTGCAGGAACTGGTGGCTAGTCTAGTGAAGAGAAGGACCAGGGGAGACATGATAGCAGTTTTCCAATATTTGAGGGGCTGCCACAGAGAGGAGGGGGTCAAGCTATTTTCTAAAGCGCCTGAAGGCCAGAAAAGGAATAATGGATGGAAACTGAACAAGGAGAGATTTAACCTGGAAATAAGGAGAAACTTTCTGACAGTGAGAACCATCAACCAATGGAACAGCTTGCCCTTGGAAGTTGTGGGAGCGCCATCACTTGAGACCTTCAAGAAGAGATTGGACTCCCATCTGTCAGAAATGGTGTAGGATCTCCTGTTTAGGCAGGGGGTTGGACTAGATGACCTATGAGGTCCCTTCCAATTCTGATTATCTGTATCTGTTTCACATATTTCTCAGTCTTCAAAAGGGAGATAAAGAGGATGCAGAGAACAACAAACTGGCCCTTTTGACGTAAGAGGGGAGGTTTTAGATCTTCATGGAATTGTCAAGGAATTTTTTTTTTTGCTCAATTCACTGAATCTCCTTTTTTATTTGGGTCACTTTCCTGAGTGTATTTGCAAATGCTTCAGACATAAGATCAAGGGATTTTAGTAAAGCCGCTGTGTTTAGCTAATTAAATAAGTGTGGGCTAGGTGGCTTGAAAAATTAAGCGGATACATCGCAGGCTTAAAAATTACACTCATCACTGGCCCTTCATCAGTCTGGAATGATTTGTCAAGTGGAGTGCCAAAGAGTGGATCTGGCTTTACTAATGACTTCAGTGAAGAAATGGAAGAATGCTTAACAAATTTGCAGATGATCTCAAGTTTGATGAGATTGCTAATACCCTTGAAGACACATAATTAAAAGCAATCTTTATAGATTAGAAATGTCAGTTGAAAGTAACTCCCTTTTTATGACCCAGTAATCCAGGGGTGTCAAACTCAAGGCCCACGGGCCAGATCCAGTCCACGGGGTGCTTAAATCTGACCCATGAGGCTGGCATGGAAATATCAAAGTATCAGCATCCTTGTGAGCCCTGCAAGGTGCATTTTCAGCCTCCCTGGCCTTCAGCAACACTCTGCCAGCCAAAAACGGGCTGCATGGAGGCCTTGTGAGGCCCTGCAAGGCCTGTTTTCAGCCTGCCTGGCCCCAGCAGCACTCTTTCAGCCAAAAACCTGGATGAAAACGGGGTGGGGGTGCATGCAGCCCCTCCGTGCCTTGTTTACAGCCTCTATGGCCTGCAGCACTCTGCCAGCTGAAAAGGAGGCCATAGAGGCCGTAAACAAGGCACAGAGGGGGCTGCGTGCACCCCCCACCCCATTTTGGATGGCAAAGTGCTACAGAAGACCGTTCAGGACAGAAACGGGGCTGAGGGGGCCACATGTAACCCCCTCTGCACCCCATTTTGGCCAGCAGAGTGCTGCAGGAGGAGTCCATCCTGTCTCCCGCCCCATACTCCCCGCCCCCCTGCTTGGTTGCAGGAAATATGACTTCAGCAACAGAGTGGTCAATGTCTGGAATACTCTACCTGACTCTGTGGTTTCTTCCTCAAACCCCAAAAACTTTAACCTTAGACTGTCTACTATTGAGCTCACCCCTTTTCCTAAGAGGTCTGTAGGGGGCGTGCATAAGTGCACCAATGTGCCTACCGTCTCTGTCCTATTGTTTCTTTTATTTTTCTTATATGTATTCATTTCATGTATTCACAACTATGTTTATCCTTATCCTTATTATCTTGTAAGCGATTGACAAAATAAATAAATAAAATGCTTATCCAGCCCTTGAAGAAATCCCATTTGTCACCCCTGCAGTAATTCTTTAATTTGGGATAGAGTCGGGGCGACTGGGCGTTTACTGGCCAGATGCCCTTCCTGACACCACGTGGCATTTGAAGCAGTGGATATTTTTTTTCTTTGTGCCCTATGAGAGAAATATCTGCTGCTACCTAGGATTGAATCTCAACCTTCCAAGCGGGAGGTGAGCATCTTCACCACTAGGCCACCATTCCACCTTTGTGGAGCCAGGGTAGTCATGACCTGTGTTTGACGCATCCAGCCCGCGGGCCGCCAGTTTGACAGGCCTGCCCTATACCATTTCAGACCAACACTTTCATCTGGATTTCTCTACTGAGCCTGAACTTGGACTGAATGAAGTGATCATTCCTTTCCAATTCTATAATTCTAAATTTGAGCATGGTGATTTTGAGTACCAAAAGATCAAGCCAGGAACCAGAGCCAGAAAGTAAAGTCAAGGATTACAGAAAGCCAAGTGTCAGGGCCAAAGAAACCTTGATGTGTCCCAGCAAATTTCCAACTTCAACATAAACCCTGCATCACTTTCTCCATTAAAGAGATGAATGGCCAGATTGGGCAGAGTACACTTTCCCAGGATAGGAGCACCTGCGTTGCTTAAAGCAGCCTTTTCTCCAAGCTGCTGTTCCCCAGATGTTTTAGACGACTCATAATCCTTAGGATAAGCCAGATTGCCTGGAGGCTGTGGGTAGTTTTGAAGTTTAATATACATCTGGACAGCAGCAAGTTGACAACTCTGCCCTAGGGAAATTCTGGATTGCAGATCTGAGGTGGCCTTAGAGGTGGAGAAATTTCCTGGAGACAATGCTGAGGTCTGAAGATTCATCCAGCTATTCACCATCATAAAGAAGAAAGAATTATTATTGTTGCAAGGTTGTAGTGGTGGTATTCAAATTTTTTTACTACCGGTTCTGTGGGCATGGCTTGGTGGGTGTGGCAGGGAAGGATGCTGTAAAATCTCCATTCCCTCCCTACCCCACTAACCTGCTTTCCAGCTCCGTTCTCCTATGCAGGGCAACAAAAGAAGACCCAGCCAATCAGCTGGGACTCAGGAGACAGGGACTAGATGTGGGCAGGGCCAGTTAGAAGTGGTATTTGCCGGTTCTCTGAACTATTCAAAATGTCCGCTACTGTTTCTCCAGAACCTATCAGAACTGGTTGAATACCACCTCTGCAAGGTTGTCTCTTCTGTCAAAGTGACATCTTCCCAGGAAGTAGTTGTCCAAATGCCAAATGCCTTTGAAGGACCAAGCACATATACAGGCAGTCCTTGATGTATAACCACAACTGAGCCCAAATTTTCTGTCGCTGAGCGAGACAGTTGTTAAGTGAGCTTTGCCCCAGTTTGCAACCTTTCTTGCCGCAGGTGTTAAGTGAATCGCTGCCATTGTGAAGTTACTACAAGTAGCCCTCGACTTATGACCCACAATTGAGCCCAGAACTTAGGTTGCTAAGTGAGAAATTTGTTAAGTGAGTCTTGCCCCCATTTTACGACTTTTCCTGCCACGTTTGTTAAGTGAATCACAGCAGTTGTTAAAGTAGTAACACCGTTGTGAAGTGAGTCTGGCTTCCCCGTTGACTTTGCTTGTCAGAAGGTCGCAAAATGGGATCACATGATCCCTGGGACATTGCAACCATAAAAAATATGTTGTCAAGCATCTGAACATAAATCACATGACTATGGGGATGATGCAATGGTCATAAGTCTGAAAAAGAGTCATAAGTTACTTTTTTCAGTGCCCATTGTAACTTTGAACAGTCACTAAATGAACCATTGTAAGTCCGGAACTACCTGTGGTATGACTTAGATTTTCTTAAAGTTCTGCTGTGGCCCGCCAGCGGCCAGCAGAGCTGACAGCAAATTTGGACAGTGAGGAGGTTGTGGAGGAACATGGGCCAGTCCTGGAGTCTGGGGAAGGCTCTGACGAGTACTCTGTGTTGAAGGCAGAGTTGGGGCCACAGCCATCTGACAGTTATCAGCTGCCTTCGGAGTCGGACATCAGTGAAGCAGAAGAACAGCTGGAGCCTGTTCCCAACATGCACATGCACAGAGCTGCCAGAAGAAGGGAACAGCTAAGGAACAAGGGTCGACTCTGGAGTAAGGGCACAGGTGGATGGTGGATGGCCCCTCCCAGAGGGAATAAAAGAGGAGCGAAAGGGGAGTGGGATTTTTGCAGGAGACAATTAGTTCATTTGGGTGAAGATCTGTTCCTGCATTCTTGCCAAGTATTGCCTGCTAGAGTGTGGCATCTGAAAGATATTGGCCTGGCAACTCTCCAAGCCTAATAAAGGCCTGCAATTTTGAAATATCTTGAAAGACTGTTGGCTGGGACTTTGCTGGAGAGGAATTCACTGTAAAGAAATAAAAGGGTTTTTTTCAGAATGAGGAGTCGGCTTCGTGCTGTTGGGGAAGGCTAGGTCAGAACAAGTTCCCCTATCTCCATAGGCTTTACACCACAAAGTAAAGTTCCCCCCATATATTTCCCAGATCTTTCTGGAACTGCTAGACTGGTCACTTTTGGTCACATAAATTCCTTAACTACCAGAATCTTGGAAGTGTTTCTGGTCAATATCCGCAGGATCTTTCCTCATTTCCGCTCATTAAAATTATACATTCTATCAACCTATTTATAAAACTTGCCTGCCTTTATTCTTGGATCTCTAGAATCCTGGGCTGGCCGTGTTGATATAAACAGCTCCTTATTCTAAATAAATGAAGTTTACCTGCTGATGTCAAAGCAGTCAAGTTCCTTCATTGGCTGCCAGTTAGAAGTGAGGGCTTCAAGGAGATTCCTGATACATCACTCACAAATTTTCCGAGGCTGGTGCCAAATGAGTTATGTGGAATTCCCCCACCTAAGTCTGTCTGGAACGAAAACAACCAGAATATTGGAACAAGCGTTTCTTTCATTGCAAACTAAAGCAAAAATCCACCATTTATTGCTCACTCTGTCCCCCAACTCAAGACAAAGAACTTGGTTTGAGTCGGGGGACCCCCCCAAATTCAGCCAGTATGTTCTACCACCCACCTAGAAGGCAAGGACAATTGTCAAGATTGCTTAAATCCCAAGAAATCACTCCAAGGAAGATGAGAACTTCTTGGAAGGTTGTTGAAGTGGGATGCAGGAGAGGGAGGGAGTTTCTGACCTGCTTCCACTTGGGCTTTAAGAGGTGTTTCGGGTTAAACATTAATTTGGGGGGGCCATGCAACTCTCAAAGCCAAGCCAGTTATGGGGCTGACCCAAGAGTCAAGGCAAACAAAAGACTCTGAGAAGGGACAACCTGGAGCTGAAGAGCCAAATCATTGACTGAGATTATGTTTCATGGGAGGAGGAGAAGGGAAAACAATAGTTCTAAAATAAATAATAATATATTAAATTTGCATTGTGACACCTGGGGAAATCAAACAATTTTCTCCCTTCGTTCTTCCTTCTGGAGATGCCAATAGATACTACTTTGGGATGCTTCACAAGTTCCAAGGTAATTTTTCCACTTCAAGGTTGAGAATTGTGTAGCTCTAGACTTGTATCTACCTACGACGTAGAACTGTCAAGTCAACAGAGTTAGAAGCAGAGTGTTAAGTTTGCATGAAGAGACAGACGCAGAGTGCTTCAAGCTCTTAGTTTATTAGTGACTACAGCTCAGAACGGACCCAATTTGGCTGGGCTGCGGCTGCTGCTTATAGCCAGCAGCCGCAGTTGCCAGCCAATCAGAGTGCAGGGTTTTCCCGCACTTTTTAAACCAATCATTTCCAACATTTTACAAGAACAGTTCAAACTAAACCAATGACTTCAAACCTACATACATAACACAGAGGATGACGCATGTTGTGTGATGGCCTTTCAGTTGCTCTGATTGAATATATATCAGAATGTCTAGCACAGTGATGGGGAACCTTTTGGGCTCTCTGTTTTAAAAGTTTGGAAAAAGCATAACCCCATGAACAAAAGCCACAAAGAAGGGGTCAATCTATTCTCCAAAGCAGGGGTCACCAACCTTTTGGACCTCAGGGACCACCAAACTCATAATTTTAAATCCCATGGACCAGAGACCCTGGGAAAATCCAAAAAAAAAAGTCTGCAGGAATATTCCCCACCCTGTTTTCCTACCGATCGATCATTCTTTACTTGGGATCACAGGATACCGTCTCCACCTCTGTTCCTAGGGGGAGAGAGAGAGAGAGAGAGAGACTTTTGGCTTCATGCAAAGAAAACAGGAGAAGCAGCAGAAGTCTTTCTTTCTCTCCCCCAAACTCTGCCAGAAACGAGTCTTTGTGAGACTTGTTGCGCTGGCGCAGCCTCTTGGAGCAGGATGCCTTGCAGGGTCCCAAAGACTCATTTCTGGCAGAGTTTGTGGGAAAGAAAGACTTTTGCTGCTTTCCTTGCATGCAGCCAAAAGTAGAAGAAGAAAGAAGCGGAAAGAAGCAGCCCGGTGGCCAGGCCAGGCGCGTGGGGTGAGTAGGGTAAGTTCCCTCCCTCCGCCTTTCCCCCCACCCCTCACTACCTGTGTTGCTCGCAATGCAAGGGATGCAAACCTTGTGTTCCCGCGGGCCATGTCGGCAGCTCAGCCTTGTGCTCCTGCACAGCCTGGATTAATTGCTTTGGGGGGTGCTTTGAGGGTGACATTTTTCTGCGGACCACCAAAATTTTCTCACAGACCACCAGTGGTCCCTGGCCCACTGGTTGGCAACCACTGTTCCAAAGCACCTGAAGACTGGACAAGAAGCAATGGATGGAAGCTAATCAAGGAGATAAGCAGCCTAGAAGTCAGAAGAAATTTAATGACAGCGAGAACCATTAACCAGTGGAACAACTTGCTTCCAGAAGTTGTGGATACTCCAACACTGGAAGTTTTCAAGAAGAGAGTGGATAGCCATTTGCCTGAAATGGTACAGGACCATGATGCACGTGCCAGAGGTGGCATGCAGAGCCCTCTCTCTGGACACACAAGTCATTGCCCCAGCTCAGCTCTGCCACGCATGTGTATGCGCGCCTCCTGCCAGCCAGCTGGTCTTCAGGTCTCTGCCACACATGTGCAGGGGCGGGGCACTTGGGGCGGTCACACATGCATGCGTGGGGCACACACACAGGGGTCACATGCGCATGGACAAGGGTCACGGGGAGTCACATGAGCATCCACGGGGGAGTGGAGTGCATGCGCGAGGGAGGCATGTGCTGCATTTTGGGGATGCGTGCGCGCAGTTTGGCCACTTGGTGCCGAAAAGGTTGGCCATCACTGGTATAGGATCTTCTTCACAAGCAGGGGGTTAGACTAGAAGACCTTCAAGGTCCCTTCCAACCCCATTATTCTATATTTCATGTTCTAATATTCATATTCATTTATTTTAAAATAATACAGTCTAATCATGTGAGCCACTATGTACTATATAAAAAACAAATAATTACACAAATGACATCCGAGACTCTGGAGGTCATGTCAGAGCACACCCATGCCACATATACATACCATATTTACATGTGTACAATGAGAAAGCAATTGTGTGGCTGGAACTCAAATTCATGGCTGGTCATTTATCTTCTGGGTACTCCTCGAATTACATTCATTCGTTGAGTGACCGCAGTACTGAAACATCCCCAAGGGATCAAAATTTAGATACCTGGCAACTGACTCCTATTTATGACATTTGCAGTGTCCCAGGGTCATGTTTTGCGACCTTCTGACAAACAAAGGCAATGGGGAAAACAGATTCACTTAACAATCCTGTTACTCACTTAACAACTGCAGTGAGTCACATAACAACCATGGCAAGAAAGGTCGTAAAATGGGGCAAAATTCACTTAATAACTCAGCAACAGAAATAGAATGTGTTTATTTAGTATATAGCATCTACAGAGGTCAGGAAGTTTAAATAAAGCATCAGCAAATATATATCTATATATCTATATTTATCTATCCATATCCATATCCATATCCATATCCATATCCATATCCATATCTATCTATCTATCTATCTATCTAACTATCTATCTATCTATCCATATCCATATCCATATCCATCCATCTATCCATCTCCATCTCCATCTCCATCCATTCATCCATCCATCCATCCATCCATCCATCCATCCAACTATCTATCTATCTATCTATCTATCTATCTATCTATCTATCCATCTACCTATCTATCTATGTACACACACACATATATACACACTACATATATGCATATATACACACATACACACACACACAAATAAATAAATATATACACAAATTATGTATGTATGTCTTCTACATTTAGCTGCAAAATATGGATGTGGGGTCCAATATCAGAGTGTTCTTTTAAAAAAAAAACCTGTTGTAATTTCTGTAGCTTTTGATCATGAGAGGTGCAATATCCAATTCAGTCGCCATGTGTGTAAAGTTTTAGACACTCTGTTAGAACAGAACATTGCCTGGGGAGTATACCAACGTTGGAGGTAGTCTACAACTTCATACCCCGATCCTGGAAGAAAGATGACTATAAATTTAATGAAAGGGAAAGCATATTCCAACAATGGAGAGACAGATGGAATGCTTCCACCCATTTCATAAAGAATACATTTTGCACCCCTCCAAAACTGTGACTCCATTCCCCAAGCCCTTCTGCTTCTGTGTCCCTGGTCATCTCCAGCTATCCACGTTGCAGTGAAGTTTATCACCTATGTTTCCATTCCACCCTGCAAAACACACATTCCTACCTCGCCCTTCCAAGTAGATTGCCAGCCAGGAAATGACCTGAACTCATAGTTCCCACTCCAGAAATCTCTTTTCAGCATTGCTATTTGTTAGCAAGCAATCATCCCAAACAAAAGGTTGATTGGTCTTCCTTGGCAAACTGTTTCTTTAACCTACTAATTCAAAACAGGGTACCATCAGATTAAGGATGCACGAAAAAGTCCCACAAATTCATCATTTTTTTTTTAATTACATTTATATGCCGCCCTTCTCCAAAGACTCAGGGTGGCTTACAATTTTTGGGATACAACCCAGTGTGCACAGCAATAGCCTTCATTCCATTGTATATGCCTGCTTATTACTAAGCGGCATTTTTACAAGGTCAGCTAATTGCCCCCAACAATCTTGGGTCCTCAATTTACCTACCCTGAGAGGATGGAAGGCTGAGTCAACCATAATTGATTCTTGGAAATATTCATCATTCTGTGGGACGGCATGGATATTTTCCCTAGCCCAGTGTCTTTCTTGGTTGCATGTTGATGGCTTGATGGTTTGCCATCAAGTCATCGTCTTGGTGACCACATAAATACATGTTCTCCATGCTGATCTGTCTCTAACCTTGTCTTTCGGTGCATCCATCTCTTCTGTAACTAAGTCTCTGCACCATATTCTCTTCCTCTTCTCTTTCCTTTCATTCTTCAAGGGTTAGAACCTTCTCCATAGATTTGGGTCTTCACCAGAGGTGGGATTCAGCAGGTTCTGACCAGTTCTGGAGAACCGGTAGCGGAAATTTTGAGTAGTTCGGAGAACTGGCTAATACCACCTCTGACTGACTCCACCCCCATCTATTGTCTGCCTCCCGAGTCCCAGCTGATCGGCTGGGTGTTCTTTTGGTGCCATGCACAGGAGAATGGAGCTGGAAAGCAGGTTAGTGGGGTGGGGAGGAGAGGGGAGGGGAGGGGATTTTGCAGTATCCTTCCCCCTGGAGTGGGGTGGGAATGGAGATTTTACAGTATCCTTCCCCTGCCATGCCCACCAAGCCATGCCCATCAAGCCACACTATGCCCACCAAGCCACACCAACAGAACCGGTAGTAAAAAATTTGAATCCCACCACTGGTCTTCACACAACATTTCTGAAGTAGGTTAACTTGAGCCTGGCCATTGGTGTCTTGAGTGAGAACTCTGGGTTCTTGGTGTGATTTGTCTGATGGTCCATTTGTTTGTTTTCTTGGCTGTCCACACTCTTGTCAGGACTCTTCTTGAATAGGTCCCAGTAGAATGTAAACTGAAAAATGGTCATAAGGAGGGGTGGGCTGCTACGGGTTCGCCCGGGTTTGGGAGGACCCATTGCTAACGTTATGGCTGGCCCCTTGCTTGGCAAAGTTCAAGGCAGGGCATCTTGAAGCAAGTCCAATATGCAGTGGTTTCTCTTGGCATTGCCTTTATTTTTCTCATTGGCATCCTTATTTATTTATCTATCTATCTCCATATATAATTCTGGGCAGTTCACAAACAATAAAAATAGTATAAAAAAAGACCAGAATCATACAATTATTTTTAAGAAGTACATTAAAAAAACCAAGCCAATACCCAATAGTAGTTCTTCTGATATATATTTTTTGAAAAGTTAGAAGCATACCCACAGTATACTTCTAACATCTGGTGGCCTAGTCATAAAGACACTCGCTTCTCACTCAGAAGGTTGAGAGTTCAATCTTAGGTAGCAGCAGATGTTTCTCTCCTAGGGCACAACGAAAAAATATTTGCTGCGAACTCCATGTAGACATCAGGAAGGGCATCTGGTCAGTAAATGCTCAGCTCCATCCAGTCGCCTTGACTCTACCCTGAATTAAGGGATTACAGGGTCATTTTAAAAAAGGAAGTTAGAAGCATTATGAAAACTGTCTTAGTCCTAGATAGAAGCTGCATATAAAATAACATGATGCACTAAGCTGTTCGTGACATTCAAATGTGTTGGACTTCCACATAGCACAACTAAAACAATCATCCTGGCCTAACAGTTAAGATGCTGAGCTGTTGACCAGAAGGTTGGTAATTTGAGACCCAAGCAATGTGTGAAGGGATGAGCTCCCGTTTCTTGCTCCAGCTTCTGCCAACCTAGCGGTTCGAAAGCATGCAAATACAAGTAGATAAAAAGCCAACATTTTGGTGGGCAGGTAACAGTGTTCCAGGGGCCTCAATGTATAGTCATGAGTTGGTCACATGACCACAGAAGGACCTTAAGAATGAATCTGGATTCCCCTTGACTTTGCTTGTCAGAAAGTCACAAAAAAGTGACCACCAGGACAAAGTAAACATCATAAATATGAGTCAGTTGTGGTTCTCAGCATTCTTAAATTTTACTGAAGAAATTGTTCTGCTATATTCTGCATTAGTTTGACTCTAGCTTGAATACTGTGTCCAGTTCTGGGCATCATGTCTTAAGAAGGATTCCGTCAAAGTAGACCGGTGTCCAAGAATGGTGTGAGAATGAGCAATGAACTAAAAACAAATGAAGAGTTTGAAGGATCTGGGAAAGCTTCGCCTTGATATGACAAGGCAGAGGAAGAAGATACGAGATATGAAGGGAGAAACTTCAAATACCTGAATGGATGTCATAAAAGAGAAAGCTATGGCCTATGAAGTATTTAATATTTATTCTCATGTAGTCCCTAGTTGCTTATTCCCACTCACAAGAGAGCCATTTCTTCTCTCATGTCTGGGAAATGGAAGGAACAAATTTGGATGTGCTAAGAAATCTTGATATACCTATATGACAAAGTCAGATGTTTACTCAGCGTTCCTGCTAATGGATTTCCACAGAGGTTTATCTCATGTTTATGCTTTTTCTGAACTATCTACTTCACTTAATTCCCACAGCACTGTCTCATTTCTCGTCTTTTCCCATTCCTCTCATCTTTCCTACTAACTTCCCCCTATTGGTTTCTTATGATTTATCAATTGTTATTTGTAATTTATGATTAACGATTTTTGTAATTATGATTTCTGATCTATGACCTATTACTTGCTGTACTTACATTGTGAGCTTATTCACCAGAGACGAATTCCTTGTATATCAAATCCTCAATATTTAAGGGAGCGTCTTCTTCCAATATCAATGCTAGCTCATAGGCAAGGACATTCAGTGCCGATTGGTAATTCCCAACGACCCTTTTCTGTTGCGGTCCCTGACCTCTGGAACCAACTGCCTTTGAGCTTGGCTGAACCTTTCACCGGAGCTAAAACTTGGTTGTTCAATTGTGACTATAGTTTTAATGGTTTTAGTTTTATATTATATTTGACTTGTAATTTAAATTTAATAGTTTTTAAGTATTTATTGTTCTGTTTTATTCAGTCTCGAGATATACAAGTGCAAATAATAAAATCACACTTGGTCAATAAAGAATTCTATTCTATTTCTAATTCTAATTCTAATTAATTCTAATTCTATTCTATTCTATTTTCTATTCTATTCTATATTCTATTTTATATTTCCATTCTATTCTATATTCTGTATTCTATTCTATTCTATTCTATTCTAGTCTGTTATTCCATTCCACATTCCCTATTCTATTCTATTCTATTCTATTCCTCTACTGTTCTGTTCTATTCTCTTCCATTCCATTTCATTTCATTCCATTCTGTTCTCTATTCTATTCTATTCTGTTCTGTTCTGTTCTGTTCCATTCCATTCCATTCCATTCCACATTCCCTATTCTATTCTATTATTCCATTCTCTATTCAATTCAATTCAATTCTATTCTATTCTATTCCATTCCATTCCACATTCCCTATTCCATTCCATTCCATTCCATTCTATTCCATTCCACTCCACTCCATTCCATTCCATTCCATTCTATTCCATTCTATTCTACTGTATTCTATTCCATTCCATTCTCTATTCTACCAAGCCTCAAAAGTTCATATGCAAAGGAAGAATGAGTGTGTAATCCTGTGACTAAAATGATCCATGCACCTAAACTGCAGTGTGAAGAAAGTGGAATGGTTTGTCAACACCAGGCAGTTCCTCTACGGGAGACATAATGCTCCTTTTCTTCTCTTGTCATGAGGTCCAAACAAATATGATGAATAGCCAGTTAGGTTTGTATTGTTACAAGGCTGAGGAGATGGTGTGGTGGCTGTTTGCTCAAAACTGTGGTCGGCCACAGCTTGCCGGGACGGAGCTGGGAAGATACCAAAGGGCTTAGCTCATCTTGTGACTATTCAACTGTGTCTCAATGTTTCCTTCTTAATTGAGGTGGATTCCCATCAAGGGATCCCTCAAGCAGAACACAGAAGGGTAGGCCAGAGGTCATGGGAGAGAGGAGAGCTATCATTCCTTCCCCGGGCGTGAACGGAGATCTGATGCCTGCCCATACATGGCATATTCTGAGTGGCTGGGATGAGGGCATCAGTGGTGCTTATGCATGAACTCCAAAGGAAGAGATGGACCTCCTAAAAAAGAAGATAGAAACTAACATTAACATGGAGGTCCATTCTCCAAGCTTGTGGGTTGGCTTCCAAACATTTCATTATCAGACTAGGTAAGATGTTCAGCAGAATTTAGGGGGTGTTAGCAGGGGTGGGCTGCTGGGGGTCCTCAGGGGTTCGGAAGAGCCCCTAGCTAAGATTCTGTGCAGTTCAGAGAACCCCCAAATCCCACTTGTGGCTGGCCCCACCCACCCCACCCCTTCCCTCCCAGGAGTCCCCACGTGGCCCGTTTTGGGTGCAGATAAGTGCAGGGTGTGTGGAAGCTCAGGGAGGGTGAAAAATGGGCCTCCTGGAAGTTTGGGAAGGCTGGAAATGGGCCCATTTCTGGCTTCCAGAGAGCCTGCGGAGCCCAGGGAGACCATTTTCACCCTCCCGGAGGCTCAAATAAAGCCTCCAGAGTCTGGGGAGGGCAAAAATGCCCCCACTGCCATGGTGCAGGAGGCCAACTAGACCTAGCCCACCATGGCCATGCCCACCCAGCAACCAGGCAGAGAACCCGTTGCTAACATTTTTGAAGTCTACCCCTGGATGTCAGTGTCCGTGTTCCTCTGCTTATAAAAGCTTTGTGTGGTGAGTAGGTCTTGTGATGGGGAGGTCACATTAGGTGAGGGTCCTGTGAAGGGTCTTGTGATGGGTCAGGTGTGGGTCATGTGAAGTGAGACCCTCTGTTCTGACCCAGCTCCCCAAACACGACAGACCCTCTAAAGTTAACTCAAATATTGCTTTATTAGGATTGGTGGCAGCCCCGGGAAAAAGTTTCTCTCTCACCGTAGGCTAACAAGTCTGTTCAGCAGGGAGATGAATAGTTGTCTGTCACATCTATTCATCTCTGCCCCTGCCTTTTATCCCCAGAGCTAGAGTGGGGCCTCACTAGCAGCAGTGGCTCTTCCGTCCCAAGGACCGGCCTATAGATTTCCACTGCTCTCCTCTCCTCTGCCTTCTGCACATCCGCGCATCAGACACTGGATCAAGCTGTTCCTCTTTTTCCTCATCAGCCACCGCCAGACCTGGGGGCTGTTGACTCTCCATCTGAGGGCTGACGGACAGCCCACGCTCTGCCTCTGTCTCTGTCTCTCTCTTTCTCTTTCTCTGCCAGCTGCACTCCCTCTTCACCCTCAGAGCTCTCAGGTTGCCTTGATGCTGACCTTGCTCCCATGCCTCCTCCTCATCTGATTTGGCTGCTGGAGGCTGGTGGCCAACAGGCCACAGCACCCTCACTTGATGCAACCCACACCTGACCCATCACAAAATCCATCACAAGTCCTTATCTGATGCAACCCTCACCTGAAGTGACCCTCACCTGACATGACCTCCCCATCACAAGACCTCCTGACCACACGAAGCCCTTATAAGCAGAAGAATACTAGCACTGACATCTCCTAAACTTTGCTGAAAATCTTACCCAGCCTGGTAATGAAAATTACCAACTCACAAGCTCAGAGAATGAACCTTCACCCTCTTCCTCCACCCAAACTACAGATATTCGCCACTGTCAGAAAATAACCTTTCCATCAAGCATCCAAATATGATGGTATGTGCTAGATTGGGTTCCCCATTTTGGAAGTGGAGGGGGCAGGGGTAGGATTCTACTGGTTCGGACCGGTTTGAGGGAACTGGTAGTTGGCCCTGCCCTTTTCCTGTGCTTTATTTCCTTGTTTTTGAGCACAGCTGATTCACACGGCAGAGCAGTTTGCCACGCATCAGCCGTTTTACTCATCGGGGCTGCAGCAGAAGGTAAGTATTATAGCTTAAAAATGGTCTTTCCTAAATGCTGTGCTCACCGAACCGGTTATTACACCAGTTGAAACGCACCACTGGGAGGGGGTAAACACCTTTGGGACTTGGGACCTGTTGCACAAAGTCATTGTCACAATGGGCAAGGCCAGGCACAAAAGTCAGATCACATGGGGAGTCCAGGAAGTCACATTTAGCAAGAATTACTACAACTTAACACAATACCATATCATCTTTTTTATGCTGGAAAGGTTTTGTGATGACCCAAAGGGCGTGGCACAAAAGCAACAAAGTCACAAAAGTAGGTAAAGTCCCTTTAATACCTCCAACTTGGCCCCCAATGTCCAGTTATCATCGGCTGCAGAAAAAACTCTCCCAAGAACAGTTTTTAAAGGGAAGAAATTCAGTCTGAATCCAAAGTACATATAAATTATGAATAAAAACCAACACAAACCACGCTGCAGCAGTTAACGAGACAGGGCAGGATAAGGAATTGCAGACTTCAAAAGATAATGAAACACACACAGTTGGGAGGATGCCAGAACCCAGATAAGATTTGACAAACAAAGATAATGCACGCTTTGCTTCCAGCAAGATGCTGTGCGCAAACACCCTTTTAAAATCCTGTTTTCCCAGCTGCAGCTATTGAAGGGAATCAGGGCCCTTTTCTCCCCCGTAACCCACGTTGCTCCCTTCTCCGTTTCTAACCCTAACCCTGCATGCCCTAGGATGAAGAGGGTGTGGGCCTGGGTCTTCCTCTGAATGCCCAGCTGGACTGTGCCCTTCCCCAGTTTCTTCCACAGCCACCGGAGCCACCCTCCCACTCCCTGTCAGCTGCTCGACCTTCCCCTCAGAATCAGATTCCAACAGGGCATGTCAGGTTTTGATCATGAGGGCCTGCATATCATTCCAGTCATTTCTCTCCATTCTATGCAATCTGACAAGATTGGCATACCAGTCATCCTCAACTTACAACTGTTGGTTTAATGACTGTCCAAAGTCACCATGGCACTAAAAAAAAGTGACTTAGGACTGCTTTTCACACTTATGACCATTGCAGCATTCCCATGGTCTCATGATCAAAATTTGGATGCTTAGCAACTTGTCCGCCATCATAAATATGAGCCAGTCCAAATTTTGATCACAAGATTATGATCATGATGCAATGGTCATAAGTGTGTAAAACAGTCATATCACTATTTTCAGTGCCGTTGTAACTTTGAACTGTCACTAAACAAATGGCTGTAAGTCAAGGACTACCCGTAATTGCTTAGTGATTGGATAGCCTAGACTTTGAATGAACTCTTCTTTTATTCAACCTTTTGAGTGATAAATTCATCTTCTTATTCCCTGTAAGACATTTTTTTTACTGTGCTTATAATCCTGATGTCAAAATTGTATTTTGCTCAATGATAAAACTGAGTCTTCCTTTTGGGTGAGAGAGGGTTGATTCTACTCATTCTAAACTCCACACACTCATCTACTACACACAGGGGTAGGATCCGACCAGTGTAACAACCGGTTCGGTGATTTTACATTTTGCTGTGCACAAATATCATCATCATTTAGCTGCCTGGACAGCTGAGCAGCGCTGCACGCAGGTGCACAGCAGTTGAAAAAGCACCTTTTTCCTGCTTTTTCAACCGCAGCTGTGTTGCGCAAAGCAGCTGCGGTTGAAAACGCAGGAAATAAAGGTCAGGTAAGAGCCCGGGCAGGCAGGTGGGCCAAAACAGCAGCAGACATAGAACCGGTTCTATGTATGCTCTCTGTTTGCTGCTTTTCAGAGCAACCGGTTCTACAGAAGTGGACAGAACCGGAAGAATCCCACCCCTGACTACACACTTAGCTTATATTTCAGGGCCATCTTGTGATTTTAAGAGGAACCCAGAGAACAGTTCCTCACATGACTTCTGTAATCCTGAAACAAAGGGCCAACATCTGGATAAATAGAATAACAAAGTTGTACTCCGAACTCCTTGTTCAGGCAGGAAACCCTACACCATTTCAGACAAATGGCTGTCCAATCTCTTTTTAAAAACCTCCAGTGAGGGAGCACCTACAACTTCTGAAGGCAAGATGTTCCATTAGTGCAAGGGTCTTCAAACTTGGCAAGTTTAAGACTTGCGGACTTCAACTCCCAGAATTCCTGAGCTAACATGACCGGAGGAGGAATTCTGGGAGTTGAAGTCCACAAGTCTTAAAGCTGTCAAGTTTGAAGACCCCTACACTAGTTGATTGTTCTCACTGTTAGGATGTTCCTCCTTAATCCCAGGTTGCTTGACTCCTTGATTAGTTTCCATCCATTGTTTCTTGTCCTGCCTTAGTTTAACCCAAAATTAATATAGTTCTAGGTTGCTTCTCTCATTGATTAGTTTCCATCCATTGCTTCTTTTTCTTCCTTCAGGTGCTTGGGTCTATAGCTTGAATTGAACATATTTGAAAAATACCTAAATCCCATAGCTTAAAAAAATGCATCAACAGAAGATGGTCCAATCAGACATTTATACAGTGTGAGCAATGATGCTAGAACAATGCGTTCTCCACACTTTCCGATTCTGAGCAGGATATGGCATTGAATTCAGCGATGATATCTTTCTGGTCCCATTTAATTGGGTAATTTTCATTATTTTTCTTGCTGGCTGCTCTGTATCCTGCTGGAACAGTTTAACCAAACCTATTGGGAAATTGAAAGTTTGATAGTGTGCAGTCTGTTATTGTTTGTCATATCTTCCATTTCTGTGTGCACTTTTTAGATCGACCTTCTCCATCTGTTTCCGCATCCACTTGGCATTGAAGCAGTGGGATTGCATCCCACAGATCATTGATAAAAGTTCCAGTCTTGACTGGTTTTCTGAAATTCTTGGGATTTTTCCTCATAAAGGTTTGCCTGGATCTGAAAATGTGTCTTGGCTGCTGCTCTTGGAACTGGCTCTTTCTGACATTAGATTGCTTTAGGGAATCACTGGTTATCTACAAGCAAAGGCAGTTTTGAGTGCACGGGGGGTTTTTTTTAGAAGGAATTTCTCCAGATGTGTGAACATCAACTCCCAGAATTTTGAACAAGGGCCACGTTGGCTGGGAATTCTGGAAAATACAAGTTAGGCGGAAGCGATCTTGTAGATGACCCTCACTCTGTCAAGGACCTAGGAGTACTTATCTCAAACAATCTAAGCCCCAGAGCTCACTGTAACAGCATTGCCAAGAAGGCTTTAAGAGTTGTTAACCTTATTTTGCAAAGCTTCTTCTCCAGCAACATTGAATTGTTAACTAGGGCATACAAAACCTTTGCCAGACCAATTCTCGAATACAGCTCGTCCGCCTGGAACCCACACTGTATATCAGACATTAATACAATTGAGCAGGTTCAGAGGTATTTCTCAAGAAAACTCCTCCACACCTCCACTCACAATAGAATTCCCTATGCCTCCTGGCTCGAAATTCTGGGCCTGGACAATCTGGAACTGCACCACTTGCGGTCCGATCTAAGCATAGTTCACAAAATTGTCTGCTATAACATCCTGCCAGTCAACGACTTCTTCAGCTTCAACCACAATAATACACGGGCAAACAATTGATACAAACTCAAGGTAAACCGCTCCAAACTCAATTGCAGAAAATATGACTTCAGCAACAGAGTGATCAACACCTGGAACTCCCTACCTCACTCAGTTGTTACAGCCTCAACCCCTCACAGCTTCAACCTCACACTGTCTTCCGTGGACCTCACCCTGTTCCTAAGGGTCCTTAAACGGGGCATGCATAAGCACACCAGCATGCCTACTGTCCCTGTCCTACTGTCCCCATTTATCTGTATTTACTCCCTTTGTTCATGTTTATGTTCATACCTGTTAAATAATATTAATTGAGTTTGGCCTGGATCTTTAAACCTATATCTATATCACAGAGTCATTCAATAAATTGCAATGCCAAGTTGTGTCAGATCAAAACAGATTTATTTATAACAGAACAATCAACAAATATATTATTCTTAAATATATACAGAGTCTTTTCTTCTTTCGTTCCTCTTAAACAGTCCTTCAAGGAACTAGAAGTCACTATGAGGGATTCACAGTTCTTCCTCTCATAACCTCTTCTTAGATATAGCTAACCTCTTTAGAAAGTCCCTTTCTCTTTAGGTTATAGATCTTCTCTCAGATCTCTTGGCTATATCTTCTCATACACAGACCTCAGTCTGTCAGATCCTAATATCTCCTCAGAGTCTTGGATCTTCTCAGTATCTCCAATCTCCTCATTGTCTTTCTCTCTTTCACTTATTTCTCTGTCTCCTAGAAAAATGACAGTTGACAGCCCTTTTATACTTAGGGGCGTGTCCTACAGTATCACAGTGAGGTGCTCAATGCCACCCTGTCATTGGTAGGTTTGATCATCCTATCAAACTCTACTAATTTGTAAACTGCATAGTAACTCCAGAAAGTTCTACTTTCTGGCAATACCTATACTTGTTATCTTGTACATGTTTGACAAACAAATAAAAGAAAATAAATAAATAAAAATAATTCCATACATCTAGAGATCAGCTACATTAGAAAGAGGGGGACCAACCTAATGTTTGGAGCAATCACCACCTCAGGATGGATAGACGAGAATATTTGTAGCTCAAAGAGTTGAACTGTGGGGTCCTTGATGCTCTCTGAGCTTGGTTGTTTTCTTGCAGATGTTTCATTACCCAAGTAGGGAACGTCAACAGTGCTAGTAAGGGAGTAGGGTTTGTTCTCATTTTATATATTATAGCATATAGTACAGAACTGGTCTTGTCATAAGATCAGGAAGGTGACAGGTCTCTCAAACTTTGATGTATACATCACAGAATGTAATAAAATGATTTAGTTTAGTAAAAGAAACAATTACAGCTGCCACATCTGTCTCTGTCCATGAACATTCATTTAATCCCTTTCTTAACCTGGAGGTCTTCAGCTCTGCTAGATTTCAACTCTTGACTAGGAATTCTGGAAGTTAATGTCCAACTTATTCCAAGCTAGAAAAGACTATTCTCTATAATCAATGTTGCCCTCCTATGCTCTTTTGCACCCAAATATAACAGAATAACAGAATTGAAAGGGACCTTGGAGGTCTTCTAGTCCAACCCTCTGCTCAGGCAGGAAACCCTTTCAGACAAATCTCTTCTTGAAAACTTCTAGTGTTGGAGCATCCACAATTTCTGAAGGCCAGCTGTTCCACTGATTAATTCCACTGATTAAGTCCAAATAAACCTAATAATTCTAACTGTGTGTTGTGGGAAACTAGATTCAATGGTATTATACAGTCCAATGAAGTCAGAACTCAGAGATAGGCAGGTTCTAGGAGCTGTTCTGGAACAGGAAAGGGAGAAATGTTCTCTCCTCACCCTTCTTCTTCCAAACTAGACATTCTTTTGTTGGTAGCAAAAATTTAAGTTATGTAGTCTATTGCCAAGACTTTAAATCATTAAAATGTTTCCATGGGAAGAAAACAGCTAGAAGTATAAACATTTTATGACCCAGGGCTGAAGAGAAGACTCACACCACTTTACAGTACTCTCTGAACTTTAGGTTGACATGATTCATAACGATGACATGTTGGCTATAGTCCAGTGTGTACATAGGCCCCACCAAAAGAGATAATGCTTAATGTTACAGAACCCAGGAACTGCATAAAACTTTTCATGCTCCGATGTCATCTCAGGCTGTGTTTGCAAGTAACCTGGGATAGTATTCTTTGGGCCTGAGCTGCTTATTCAAGTGTAGAAGGAACTTGATTATCACCCTATGACTGGTAGGCTATATGGAGGCTGAATTAGCTAAACTTGATATAAGAAGCCTTCTCATGAATGAAGGCAAATATACGTGTCCCAGAATCCAATCTGGGTCAGCCACCAAGACCAGAGGTTTTGTCTTCTGAAATTCAGACTCGTTGGAGCCCATCCTTGTTCTGACCAAGGTTTCCGAGACCATAATTGCACATACACTTATTTTAAAAACAAGTCTTGTTTTATTGCAATGCTGGGAATTATTTTCATTCCCAGCCAGTAATGAATCTCAAACAGTCCCTCAAGATAAGCACCCACCTTTCTCTCCTGTGAAGTACTGCCAATAACAGAAGTGTCAAATAAACTAGAACAAAAACCAACCAAAGTACAAAGAGCTTCAAGAATGAATCTGAACTGAATGAATGACTTTGCTTCCTGCAAAGGTTTCATCATCTTTGCCTGTCCTTCATGCCTTATGGAAGGGGCAATCACCTCCCAGCCTTACTCCTGAGTCACCCCTTTTGTTTTAGCTGTTCTTGCCTTCTAGCAGCTCTGTGCACATGTGCACTGGGAACAGGCTCCCCTGGGTCCTCTGCCTCACTGCTGCCAGACTCCGGAGGAAGCACCCCACTTCCAGATGGTCCTGGCCCCATCTCTGCATTGGATGCAGGACCCTCGTTCCCTGTTCTTTCCCACTGTCTGATTCTACTGCTGTCTGCACAGGCTGCCGATGAACCACAACAATCCTCAGGGAACACAACAGGCACCATATAAATACTACACAAAGAACAGCCTAGAGCAGGGTGTCAAACTCGATTTCACTGTGGGCTGCATCAGGGTTGTGTTTGACCTCGGGGGTGGGGGGGTAGAGGGCATGGACAGAGTGGGCATGGCCAGCTCGACATCACTCATGTCGGGGACACCAGAAGTGGCCCGAGCACTCTGCCAGTGACAATAAGCTTCTGATCTCTGTTTTCAGCTGCAACAGCCTCCTGCCAGAGGGCCTTGGTGGCTCAGGCTGTTAAATGCCTGCACTTAAGATCCAGCTGCCACAATTACTGTAGGCTCGAATCCCACCAGGCTCAAGGTTGACTCAGCCTTCCATCCTCTCGGGGTAGGTAAATTGAGGACCCAAGATTGTTGGGGGCAATAAGCTGACTTTGTAAAATGCCGCTTAGTTAATAAGCAGGCATATACAATGGAATGAAGACTATTGCTGAGCACACTGGGTTGTATCCCAAAAAAATTGTAAGCCGCCCTGAGTCTTTGGAGAAGGGTGGCATATAAATGTAATTTTTTTAAAAATGGAGTTCGGGAGGTGTCAGAGCATTTGCAACATGACTGCCATTATGAGATAACCCAGGAGCAAAACACAGCGCACAGAGACTTAGACATTTAACAGGGCTTTATATACAACAGTTATATATTGACATATACGTGGCACAGAGGTGATATTCAGCTAGTTCTGACCAGTTCTGGAGAACCAGTAGCGGAAATTTTGAGTAGTTCAGAGAACCGGCTAATACCACCTCTGACTGGCCCCGCCTCCATCTATTCTCTGCCTCCCAAGTCCCAGCTGATCGGCTGGGTCTTCTTTTGTTGCCCTGCACAGGAGAACAGAGCTGGAAAGCAGGTTAGTGGGGTGGGGAGGGAATGGGGATTTTGCACTAACCTTCCCCCAGGAGTGGGGTGGAAATGGAGATTTTACAGCATCCTTCCCCTGCCATGCCCACCAAGGCACACCCATCAAGCCACTCCCACAGAACTGGTAGTAAAAAATTTTGAATCCCACCACTAACGTGGTAGGCAAATATCTTCTTAACTCTACACAGAGAAACTCTGCTCTGGATACAGGACACAAGGAGAGAGAACACACCCTCTATAATGTCAGCCTTATATAAACATCTCTTAAAGGGATCTTTAATCCCCAGCCTTAAAGGGAAATACCCATGCTATGCTGAATCACCTTCATTACGTCAGCCTCACATTGTATCAGACTTACAGCATCTGGCAGCTATTACTGCTGCTGGTCAGCTCTTAAATCTTAATACCTCAACAGGAGGGCTGCTCCATTTTCATTGGCAGAGGCACTGCAGGCCAGTCCTTCGCTGTTTCCAGGGAGTCCCCGTGGGCCAGATCTAAGCACCCCATGGGCTGAATCCGGCCCAAGGGCCTTGAGTTTGACACCACTGCCCTACAGTATACAGAGAAGTTCCCTGAGAATGGGCTCCAGCACAAGTCCGGAGGCTTGGAAGACAAAACCTGTGGTCCCAGTGACCAATCCAGATTGGATCCTGCAAGAAGCCCTCTCACTATGCCTGTTCAAGAGAGTTGAAGCTTCTTCTTGCTATGAGCACCAAGCAAGACTCCACAGATTTGAGGTTGGGGAATCATATCCTCTCACTCCTGGGGAGTTCTTGCTTTTCAAAGGCCAAAATGGATTCTGGCACTTACCTGTGTTATAACTGCAACTTTGATGTATTTTATTCAGTCCACATTTTTTTATTTCTTGGTGATTGCTCATGATGGTTTGAACCAATGTGAGTGATGACATTTGATTGAGAAAGGAAGTGTAAGAAGTTAGCACCCACCGCTCTCCCAGAAGAATGAAATATTTTGAGGAATATTTTAAAAGGCAGGATAAAACATTTCCCCTAAAAGAGAAATAAAAATCTTAAGGGAGACAGAAACTCAGATCCCCAGCTCCTTCTCCCCAGCAGATATTTTGTGCCCCCATTAAAAGACTGGGCCAGCCTATCTACAAAACAAAAGACCTTCAGCTCCAGGGTGAAAGGATTAAGACATGACCCGCCAGGACATAATAGGATTAACCCATTACTATCTAGCAGCAGAGCTCACTACATTGCACAATCTCCTAAGGACCTTCCAAACTTCAACATCACCTTCCAAACTTCAACCAAACTTAGCTCAGACAACTTACAGAGCCAGCTATGACCCCTACATAACCCCTATAACAGCCAATAAAATACATGTTCTTGCACAGGAACAGGGAGTTCAAGTGCAAAGCCCAAGAGAAGGTATAAATAGCCCCCATCTCAACTCCATGTGTTCAGCTGCACCAGAACTACAAACACGTGGTTCTGCTTCACCAATAAATGGACCCTCTTTCCAATCAGCCTCCACCTCCATTTTGCCTCCAGTGCCTTTCTCCCAGATTGGAACTGAACCAGATGGATATTTCTTCCAACAGAGGCCATTGAAAGAAGATTGGAAAAGGTGGTTTGAAGGTTGAGTTGTGGCAATTGGACTTATTTTCCTGTTAGTTTCAGATATTCCACTGCTCATCTGGGCAGCTTCAGCAGTCAGACCAAGTTAGCAAGATAGAGAATTGTTGAAATCTACCAACTCCTCCTGCACAAACCTTAGGGTTTCCCCCACAAGCATGTTGCAATGTGTCAATGAAGATTGCCAGTCATCTAGTTGTCTGAAAGTTGAGTCATGGCAAATTGTCTTATTTTCTTGTTAGTTTGAGGCATTCAATAAGTCCAGCTGCCATGACTCAGAGTAACTGAATAGCAGAAGTTGGAAGGGACCTTGGAGGTCTTCTAGTCCAACCCCCTGCTTAGGCAGGAAACCCTATACCATTTCAGACAAAGGACTGTCTAATCCCTTCATAAAAACCTCCAGTGTTGGAGCACCCACAACTTCTGGAGGCAAGTTGTTCCACGGACTGTTCTAACTGTAGGAAATCTCTCCTTAGTTCTAAGTTGATTCTGTCCTTGATTAGTTTCCATTCATCGCTTCTTGTCCTGCCTTCAGGTGGACTCAACTTTCAGACAACTTTACCTGGATGCCTGAGAATCTTCATCAATGTTGGGAAAAGTTGTTTAGGATTCTTCCTTGTTGTGCCTCCAAGAAATAGTGTTCTGGTGTTCTGTCTTTGATCTTTCCTCTCCAACCTAGAAATTTATGGCCAGAGAAAGTTTCCTAGTTCCCACAATATGTTCAATGTGTCAAGCTCCATTAAAAGTCACCACCCTGTCCCTATCTCCCTGAATGTCCATCATACGATTCAATCACATGGTATTCTTTCAAGCTCTGTCTTTCCAGGCTCCTTTTGGCTTCATTATTTAGCCTCCAAACAAAGTCCACATGCTTCTCATTGAGTGTGTTCAATTTCCTTTCTTGTTTTCGACTATTATTTGCATGCATTTCTCCATGGTCATTTTGCTGCATGAATAATAATGAGAGCGTGGCCAGATTTAGCACATTTTTCCATCCGTTTCTGAGCCGTTTTAAACCAGGGAGAAGTGTGATGGAAATTTTGCAGAAGAGTTGAAATGTATTTAAGGAGTACATCTGCCATGGCAACTTCTTAAGAGAAATTGAATTGTGAAATGTCAGAAGTTGTTCCAACACTGTTGACAATAATTAGCACCAGCTGTCCAGATTTGAGAATGAATTTTTCGAGACAGAAGGGGGCTATTAAATTTGAAGGCTCCATATTATGCCTCAGTCGAGGACAATATAGTTAGTCCTTGCCTCACAACTGTTAGAAGTTGCAACGGCACTGAAAAAAGTGAGCTATGACCAGTATTCACACTTACAATCATTGCGATCCTACACTTTTCTCTTCTTTCTCCTCTCAGCTGATCGTCGGAGCTTTTTTTAACTACCAGTTTGGCCAAAATGGTAGCAATTCTTACTACTGGTTCGGGTGAACCGGGCTGAACCAGTAACATTTCACCACTGGAAATAACTCCCAAACTCAGTGAATTAGCAGCTTAGAGAAACTTGGAGAAAGTTATTTTTCCCCTGTGTGTTACCACCAGTCATCTTTCTGTAGCATCCTATTTGGTATAGTGAGGTAATGGTATGTAGGAATGACCTTGGGAGATGGAAGAAAAAGCTGCTGCTTACGGAATGATCAGATAAGAGAAGACATAACCCATAGCTGCATGATGGAAAGGGAAAGAAACTCAGAAAGTATCATGGACTCGCCTCCGGACCCCTCTCCGGATGCGAGTTTGGAGGAGGAGGTGGAGGATGAGTTAGGACCTGGAACCTCAGGGGAAGGGAGCATATGGTGGCTTGGATCAGGGAGAGAAGAGCTCCAGCTCAATGGAATAGCCACATCCAGGTTGATCAGATAGATGGAAGGCTGAGCCAAGGGAGCCACAGCTGTAGCGGTTTAGCCTGGAATCCCCAGTCAAGGAAGGGGAGCTGCTGCCCAACACTCAGTGAAGATGTGGTGTCCATACCACCTCCCAATTCATGGACACACAGGGTGGAGACAAGATAGATGTGTCATGGTAATGATGATTTAATAGCTGACCAGCTGTTGTAATACTGTAATGATGTAATGATGATGCAATGGTAGCAATGAGTCAGCAGGGTTAGTTGACTGCTACCACTTTAAGAGGCTGTAATATAAGAGAGGCCCTGTGAGGATGTATCTCTATGTGTGTGTGTCTGTGCTTCTGTGCTGTAAATATTGTTTGCCTGTTTTTTCAAGGCCTGTCTCAAAATACTTGTACGTATATATGCTTTTGTGTGGATAAAACCACTATATTTAAATACAAACCTGTTTACTGTATTTGCTCCTGGGTTGTCTCACCTAGTCACACTGTACGCACTCTGACAGGTTATGGGCCCAGTCCTGAGAGAAGGCCAGAGTGACTAGAGAAACCAGAGAGAAGAGAAAATCAGTGACAGCTTGCACCAGAGCCAGAGAGGCCATGCATCATGGTTTGTTAGTGGTTAGTGCTTATAACAGAAACAAACAACATGACTTCTATTAGCGTAATGGGAGGAGGTTTTGTGGTATCTCAGCTGAATGAGACAAGCTACCTCTCCTGGAGTTCAAAGATGGAGATGTACCTGAGAAGGGAGGAGTTGTGGATGATAGTTACTGAACCACCACCAGTCCTGAATGATGGGGACCAGAGAAGAAATGAAAAGGCATTAGCCAGCAATTCTGGCTGTAGAAGATAGTCAGCTGATACATGTGATACACTGGTTGGCTAGGCTACTTGAGAGGAGGCAACCTTGCCCATCATGAAGAGTCACACCAATGTTGCCAATTTAATCTTGCCCTGAGAGATGAGCATTGCAACATGTCCAGTTTCTTGCCAGATGCTCCCGTTCCATCCATCTTGACCTGTGATCTTATACTCATACTTTGGACACATCTTTGGACTTCATTTGCACTCTTCTTGGAGTGAGTCTTGCCAAGCATCCCTGCGGTGCCAGATCCACTCAACATGGGGATTACATCGGAACCTGCTTAAATAAAAACCCTTGAATTCTCTGCTGTGTGAGCGGGACAGCCCAGAAAGGAAACTACCTAACGTTGTAAGCTTTAAAAACAGATGGTGGGAGATTTGCACTTTCAGGGTTTCAAGGTTCTGTTGCAGTAGCCTTACAATAAAGCACAGTTAACTCATCTGGTTACATTTCCTGTCTGGTCTACCTGGGAAGACTGACAAGAAACTATGCATGGAAACTAATCAAGGCACCAGGCTAGAAACTGGCAGAGTTCTAGTCCTGCCTTAGGTACAAAGCCAGTTGGGTGACCTTGGGCCATCCCTTGTCTCCTATCCATGGGGAAAAGGCAAGGGCAAACCACTTCTGAAAGTCTTGCCAACAGAACTGCAGGGACTGGTCCAGGCAGTTGCCAGGAGTCAACACTGACTCATATCCCTTCTTCTATCCATCTTTTGATATGCCACTGGATTTGGTGGTTGTTTCCCATTACTATATGTTGCCTAAGGCACTGCCTGATCTTAGCTGTCTAAGACAGTGTCTGATCACGGCCTGCTTCCAAACATCACAGATATTCATTCCTCACTAAGCGAAGGTGTGCAAACCACGTAGTTCTCCCGTAAATAACCAGTGATCTTTCAAATTAGCAGAATAACAGAGCTGAAAGAGACCTTGGAGGTCTTCTAGTCCAATTCCCTACACAAACAGGAAACGCTATATCATTTCAAATGAATGGCTGTCCAGTCTCTTCTTAAAAGCATCCAATATTGGAGCACCCACAACTTCTAGTGGCAAGTCATTTCACTGACTAATTGTTGTCACTGTCAGGAAAGTTCTCCTTAGTTGGTTTTCTCCTTGATTAGTTTCCACCCATCGCTTCTCGTCCTGCCTTCAGGTGCTTTGGAGAATAGCTTGACTCCTTCTTCTTTGTGGCAGCCCCTCAGATATTGGAAGACTGCTATCATATCATCCCTAGTCCTTCTTTTCTTTTTTCTTTTTTAAACAATATTTTTTTTATTATTTTTAACAAGAATACAAACATAGTATACAGTGTGCCAGTAGATTGTGACTCATCTTCTCCAACATCGTTAAGTACAAAATATTCCATATTTGTAAATTAATTTTTCTTACTACATTTCACATCGTCATACCAAAACCATTCCCGGCCCACAAATATACAATATAGACCAACTATTATTGCATCTACAGATAAACAAAAACATAAAAATTCTTTTTCTGAGAACAGTGTGTGTCCGAACCTTCCCTTTTCCATACAAATATAATTTCGATTTTTTCCACATTTCTTATAATCTATCCCGTTTATCATAACAATTTATACTCTTTTCCATCATTCTCCCCCATATTTTCCATTCAATTATCAATACACTTTTATCTATCATGTTTACAATCCTATATTTCTTATCAAACATATTTTACCCTGTAATTATTACTTCCAAGGATAATACCCCGTCTTCTTTAGCTCATCATTATTTAACATTTATATTTCTCCTTTAACAATATTATTTGTTGTGTGCAACAATATTATTTCTATTACACCTCTATTCTAATAAAATCTCTATTATGGATCAATTTCTGCTTGGTACATTCATTTATATTTAATGCTTTTTAACAATATAAGATAAAAGGATTATAAGTACATATAGAAAATGTAAAACAAACCAGTTATATTCATTCCCATAAAATATTTTCATTTTAATACCATTAAAACAAAGAAAGGGAGATACACATCATATTAGTCCTCTAAAACTTCTAGCTTCTATCTATTTCTAATATAATCCTTTATCTCATGTACCTTTGCAGATTTCTTTAATTTAATTAATTTGTTTAACCATTATCTCGGTGCCCAAAAAGATGAATAAGTTCTCTAAACCTGGTATACTTCTCCTGTTTCTGTGTATCTTGTTTCCATTTACAGCTTCCTCCTTTTTTTCCTGTCCCCTTTTCCTCCCTTACCTCACTATTCACTTTTCTATCTAATTCTCCTTCTGAAATCCTATCTTTGGTTTTCCTTGTAATTTTTTTTTAAATTACATTTATATGCCCCTTCTCAAGACTCAGGGCTGCACAATTTTGGAGCACAACCCAGTGCTCAGCAATAGCCTTCATTCCATTGTATATGCCTGCTTATTACTAAGCGGCATTTTTACAAGGTCAGCTAATTGCCCCAACAATCTTGGGTCCTCAATTTACCTACCCCGAGAGGATGGAAGGCTGAGTCAACCTTGAGCCTGGTGGGATTCGAGCCTACAGCAGTTGTAGGCAGCTGGAACTTAAGTGCAGGCAATTAACAGCCTGAGCCACCAAAGCTCTAATATTGTAGTTATACTTTTTTTAAATTATTGCTTCAAATCTTAACTTTTTAGCTTTCTTCCCTCTTTTCCCTTTTTTCCCCTTTCGCTTTTTAACAATTATTTGGTTCTTTAAAATGGCTTCCTCTTCTTTGTCCCGCCCTTCTTGTTCCACCGATATTTCCTGCTGCTGCATGTATTTCAAAACCTCCATTTTTATTATTTGTAGCTCTTCTTTAAGTTGTTTAAATAGCATTCTTGATTCTTCCATGAGTATTAACATTTTAAGAGGGTCCCCCCCCTCTTTTTTTTTGAAGCAATCCTCGATTAGCTTTAGTCTGTTGAATATTCTCTGTCCAGAAAACCGAAAGTCCTCCAAGTATCAAAAGTTATTTCTTGCTTCTTTAACATGCCTTCCCTTTTCAGGGGAGCTTGCAACAAAGTTGCAACAAAGTTTCAAGTAGAATGTATTTTAAAATGTATCTTCTGTTACCAATCCACACTCAGTTCTTTTAAGTCTGGGTAGTATCCTCAATCTCCAGACACACCCTCCTTTCACTTTTTCCTCTCTTCCTCTATTGCTTCCTTTCTCTTCCTTTATAGAGAAGAAATGTTAGAGCCTCTCAGAAAGTCTTTAGCACTTGGCACATTATTTCAGCTGTAAAGAGAAGCCTATTAGTGTCCAAGTGTGCTTATATCCATCCATCCGTCTCAGTATTGCTTATCATTCAAAACCATTAACATCGAAGAAGAAGAGGGAAAAAAAGCGACAAACTAGCTTTTCACTATCTCACGCCGCTTTCTTCTTTCTTTTTTTAAAAACTTATTAGTGTTTCCCACTGTTCAAAATTGGGTACCTTAGTAGATGTTTCAATGTCGGCCCGGACCACCACACTTTCTCCTTAGTGACTTCCTCCTGCACAAACTTGTCCGCTTGAGATCTTCTTTGAGGTGGCCATTTCTGACCACCGCGCTGCCTCCGGGAAGGGAAAGATCGGCTGGGGAGGAGAGATGCGGCTCTGCTCAATCCTGCCATCAGCCGTCTTCACCACCTCTACGGGGTGGTTTTAACCCCTGAGCCAAGCGGCTCGGGGTCTCCAGCAATGAGCGGACGAAACCGCGCCGATCGCGATTTGCGTCGTCGCCGAAGAGGCTCAAACCGGATCTCCCTAGTCCTTCTTTTCATTAAACGAGACATACCCAATTCCTGCAACTGTTCTTCATGCGTTTTAGCCTTCATATGTTTTAACCGTTCTTCATATGTTTTAGCCTCCAAAACGATCTTCATTTGTCAAGCCCGCTGCAAGAATACAATCGCTTCAAGTTGTTCACATACAGCGCAAACTTCATGAATCATAGAACAGACATCCCAGTGAGAATTTCCTCCAGGATCTTAATTCTTCATGTTGCACTAAAATGAGCCTGGGCTTGATTCACAAAGGTGGTTCTTAAGTTCATGGATATTTGAATTCTTAGCTAGAACTGCCACGGGTTGAATCTGGGACCTTCGACAAATAAATCAGGGAGTGTTCCTAAAAGAGACCTGTTGGATCAGGCACCTGGTGCATCTCATCCAGCCAGTTCTTTTGTGGCAACCACATCATATGACACATACACACCCTCCACATAATTTAATAACAAGGGATGTGAAGAAGCTCTTTTTAAAGTGTTAGTTGCAATTCAAAGTTCAGGCATGCTTTTCCTTTTTTTTTTTCCTTTTTGCCAAAGTTTGCCAGAACAATGACTTTTTGGATGCAGTCATATATATAGCTCTGGATGGCCAAGACCTGTGTTTATATTACAGCTGTACAAAGTTAGCACCCACCCCCTCCTAGAAGAATGAAATATGTTGAGAAATATTTAAAAGGCAGAATATTATATTTCCCTGGATGAGAAATGGAGAAACGTATTTTTTAGAGGGAGAAAGCAGCCCCCACCTTTCTTAAACAGCCCTCAGCAGATGTCAGCATTTAAGAGATAAAAAGATAGGTAGCTCTATTTATAAGCAAATACCATCACCCAACACCGGAGAAAGCCATTAAGTCACAATAGGAATTACCACAACACTCTTTAAGGCAGGGCTGTCAAACTCCCGGCCTGCAGGCAAGATGCATCACATGCTGGCCATGGCCATGCCCGATTTAGTGAAGGCCTGATACATCACATGATGCTGCCATGACAACATGAATTTGACACCCCTGCTTTAAGAATACAAGCCCCTTCATTGCATGACCCCAAACTTCAACCAAACTTAGCTCTGACAAAGACCTAGAATTTGTAGAGCAGGAGTGTCAAACTCAATTTCATTGAGGGACACATCAGAGTTATGTTTGACCTCAGGGAGGGGTACGAGGGCAAGGCCAGGATAGGCATGGCCACCTTGACATTATTTGTGTCTGGGGCGCATGTGGCGGACTGAGTGTTCTGCCAGCAAAAACGGGCTCCCAAGCTCCATTTTTGGCCTCAATGGCCTCCTGCAGCCCTCTGCCAGTGAAAACGGCCCTCGGGGGTACCATGCTCCACCCCCTGGGCTCTACTTTTGGTCATGGCGGCCTCCTAGGCCACCACTACTACCCCGGGCTCCATTTTTTGCTGGGAGATGGCTGTGTGTGGCCCTATCCATCTCCATTTTCTCTGGCAGAGGCACTGCGGGCCAGTCCTTCACTGTTTCCAGGGTGGCCCCGCGGGCCAAATCTAAGCCCCTCATGGGCTGGATCTGGCCTGCAGACCTTGAGTTTGACACCCCTGCAATAGAGCTAGCTATGACCCCTACATAACTCCTACATGGCCTCATGGGAATCTGACAACAGCCAATAGAACACATGTTCTTGCACAGGAACAGGAAGCTCAAGTGCAAAGCCTGAAAGAAGGTATAAAACCCATCCACTCTCAACTCCATTTTGTCAGCGGCCCAGAATCACACGTGGTTCTTCTCCATCATTAAACCACCTTTTCAATCAGCCTCCATGTTTCCAGTGCCTTTCTCCCAGCTTGGAACTGAACCAGATGGATATTTCTCCCAACCCAACCTTTGGATTTCTTTTAAAAGTCTGCTATTTTTGTGGGGCACGGAGCAAATTGATTCCACATGAGATATGACTTATTTCATGGCACATTTTATGTACTCTGTGGCCTCAGCAGGAGATAAATTATCAAGGGTAGGCAGCAACAAGAAATGTAATACATTCTCTTCAAGGGGTTTTTACAACAGTCATTTGGGTTGCTAATGAGGGACATTGAGAACTGAAAGGAAAACACTGCCAGAAGCCAACAGTGGTCAGTAGCTCAGCTTGTTTCTTCTTAACTTCTCCTAAGAGGAATGGCTTGACCATTTGCTCATGGGAAATGAAAGAGGAGCTTCTGGCCGCAAATGTTTCCTACAGATGTCACTGGTCAGTCTTCAGATGCAGTTTGAGGAGCATGGATTTTTATGCTGGGACAAAAGAGACAGTAAAGATCTATTCTTCTCTTTGTGGAACAGAAGTGGACAATAGAGGGAGGGAAGTTGTGGTTGTTAAGTTTGCATAGAGAGGCAGACACGGAGTGCTTCAGCTCTTAAGTTTTATTGTGACTTCAGCTCAGAACGGACCCAATTTGGCTTAGCCGAGGCAGCTATATATAGCCGTCTGCCTCGGCTGACAGCCAATCAGAGTGCAGGGTTTTCCCGCACTTTTTAACCAATGATTTCAAACACTTTACAAGAACAACCAATCAATTCACACTCTGCATACATAACAGTGGTGGTTATATTTTGAGTTTGCTTCTTTAGTGGTTGAGAATTGTGGGTCAAAAAACAACAGTGTACAGTAATGTCAGGAGCAGAGAAACAGAATAATAGAATAATAGAGTTGGAAGGGACCTTGGAGGTCTTCTAGTCTAACCCCCTGCTGAGGTGGGAGACCCTATTTCATTTCAGACAAATAGCTGTCCAATCTTATCTTTAAAAAACCCCTGGAGTACCCACAATGTCTGGAGGCAATTGGTTTCACTGCTTCATTGTTCTGACGATCAGGAAATTTCTCCTTAGTTCCAGGTTGATTCTCTCCTTGATTGGCACAACGTTTTGCAGATTTCCCTCCCCCCTCCCCCATTTAATATGGGTTTACTCCAATGATCTTAGATTTTTCTATTTGATCATCCCCTCTGTTATGCATTTAACATTCTTTTTCCGTTAAAAAAATTCTAACTTACATTAAATTAGCATTTGATGAACAAATAGCTGTTTTGGCCAAGGCTATGTTAGGCATCCATCCAAAGAATAAAATGTGGACTTAATTCACTTAGTAACATATTTTTTTTCATTACGCACAGGGAGTTTCTGCCCAGCATGATGTTGAGGCATTCTTCTTTTTTAGTTCTTTCACTTTTGACTTGCAGGAAGTTGAGGTCAAAAGCAGCGCATTAAGACTGGGTCACCGAGTAATGAACTTAGCATAATTGGTTCATCAAGGATAAACCGTTATAGGAAGAATGAATGAAAGAATGTATGATGATGACATAGGCTAAAAATGTTGGCTATGACATACAAATGGAACAATGGGAGAATACACAGGTAGACGAAAGGATAGAAATTCATGCCTATGTTATGATCTAAAAGGGAACATTATAAAACGATGCATTGTTGGTATTTGTCACTGGAAAATTTGTCTAAAATGTACTTTGAATTTATGCTGGAAATGTGAACAAGAAGGGACTTTTTACCATGCTTTGTGGACATCTAAAAAATGGATTCAAATACATATATTACGGTAATTAAATTAAAGATTAATATACAACTGAAGCCAAAGATTTTCTTTTGGGACGGATTGACAAAATGTTGTTAGAAAATCTCTTAGAACTTTGTTTTTATACACGATAGCAGCAAAATTTTTGTATGCACAATAGTGGAAAGATCTGACATTACCCACAATGGAAGCATGGATGGTTGAGATGATGGAGCTTACTCAGATGGCAAAATTGTCAGTTTTGATTATAAAAAAGAAATTGATGAATTTTAATGGTGATTGGAAACCTCTTTTGGACATTTTGTGTGAAAGAGAAAAAAAATGAAAATATTCTAACTCTAACCTTAGAATAAGAGGTCAATTTAAATTTTTAAATATCATAAAAGAAAATCACACAAAGGCATTTATATTTCTTTTTATCTTTCATTTTTCTGCAATTTTGGGAAGGAAGGAAGGAAGGAAGGAAGGAAGGAAGGAAGGAAGGAAGGAAGGAAGGAAGGAAGGAGGAAAAGTTATAAGACATAACGAATACCTTGTAGAAGACATGGAGACTTGGAGAGACATGAGAACTATCTTCAAGTCTATCAAGGACTGTTGTGTAGATGATAGTGTACAACTGTCAGCATTGATCCAGAAGTCAGAGGAAATAACCGTTGGTTTAAATTGCTAAGTAGAATTCAATACTTTAGTACATGTCATGTAGACCACCTTTACTGAAGATGAACGTAGAGGCTGAATAGACGTATTCTGGAGAATGCAGTAATGGTGCCGCCTGCAGTGGCAGTTGACTAGATCGGACATTCCCAATATTTTTGTCACTCCTAACCAGTGGTGGGATTCAAATTTTTTTACTACCAGTTCTGTGGGCGTGGAATAGAATAGAATAGAATAGAATAGAATAGAATAGAATAGAATAGAATAGAATAGAATAGAATAGAATACTTTATTGGCCAAGTGTGATTGGACACACAAGGAATTTGTCTTGGTGTAAATACTCTCAGTATACATAAAAGAAAAGATACATTCATCAAGAGTCAAGAATCATAAGGTACAACACTTAATGATAGTCATAGGGTACAATAAGCAATCAAATCATACTAGGAAACAGTCAATATAAATCATAAGGATACAAGCGACAAAGTTACAGTCATACAGTCACAAGTGGGAGGGGATGGGTGATAAGGAGTGATGAGAAGATTAATAGTAATAGTAGTGCAGACTTTGTAATAGTTGAACAGGGTTGAAGGAATTATTTGTTTAGCAGAGTGATGGCTTTCGGGAAAAAACTGTTCTTGTGTCTAGTTGTTCTGGTGTGCAGTGCTCTATAGCATCGTTTTGAGGGAAGCAGTTTATGTCTGGGATGTGAGGGGTCTGTAAATATTTTCACAGCCCTCTTTTTGACTCGTGCAGTATACAGGTCCTCGATTGAAGGCAGGTTGGTAGTAATTGTTTTTTCTGCAGTCCTAATTACTCTCTGAAGTCTGTGTCTGTCCTGTTGGGTTGCAGAACCAAAACAGACAGTTCTAGAGGTGCAGATGACAGACTCAATGATTCCTCTGTAGAACTGTATCAGCAGCTCCTTGGGCAGTTTGAGCTTTCTGAGTTGGCGCAGAAAGAACATTCTTTGTTGTGCTTTTTTGATTATGTTTTTGATGTTAGGTGTCCATTTTAGGTCATGTGATATAGTAGAACCTAGAAATTTGAAGGTCTCTAATGTTGATACAGTGTTGTCCAGTATTGTAAGAGGTGGTGGTATGGGAGGGTTTCTTCTAAAGTCTACCACCATTTCTTGGTGGGCTTGGCTTGGTGGGTGTAGCTTGGTGGGCATGGCAGGGGAAAGTTACTGCAAAATCCCCATTCCCTCCCCACCCCACTAACCTGCCCAGCTTAGTTCTCCTGTGCAGGGCAACAAGAGGCCCAGCGATCAGCTGGAACTCAAACAGAGAATAGATGGGGGCAGAGCCAGTCAGGTGGTATTTGCGTTTCTTGAACTACTCAAAATTTCTGCTACCGGTTCTCCAGAACTGGTCAGAACCTGCTGAATACCACCTCTGCTCCTAGCCCTTTCTGAACCTCACTTACCTCTGTGACTTTCTGCATAGTTACTATTACTTGAAAAAAAAGGTACTTTACTACCTTCACTGGGGCCACTAGGAATATAGCATAGACCAGTAATGGCTAACCTTTTCAGCACCAAGTGCCCAAAGCGTGCAC